>BQNB010001335.1:0-141941 GCA_026074375.1 Tanacetum coccineum | reverse complement strand
CCGAACTTAAGAGAATCCGTACTCAGTTTATCAAACTTCACAAGAAGCAATTAGGGCAAAAGGATAAGATTGCCTTTACTTACTACAGAATTTCCAATCTTGAACAAAACCAAACAGATCAGGAAGATCTGTAGGATGTCAACAAACTCTTAGACTATTTATAGCTTTATCCTAGCCACAGGATATGTGGTATAAATAAAAAAACGCTTGTCAAATCTTGACTATGTACAGTAAAAAGGCAAGTTGTTTATACAAAGGAATCCCATTTCGTACCTTATTTCCAGCTTATCTCTCTTTCATCATCATCTCCATCATTTGCATCAATATCTCCGTCTTCATCATTATGAATCATACCATAACCTCTAAGTGCTTAAAATTTAAAAAATGAGCATTACTCTTTAAGTATTTTAAACATCACATTTTCTTTTAAAACTTGTGATATCATTCTTACTATGTATTGTCTTATGTTGATAGAATGCCTCCCAAAAGGATGTCAACATCTGAAACACCAACCATAACTTTAGCTGCCATCCAGCAACTGATTACTGATGGCATTTCCTCAGCTCTAAAAGCACAAGCTGCAACAATGGTAAGTGCTAGTAATCCTAACAGGAACACCGGACCTACTAGAACTCCTGTATCAAAAATGGGAAACTATAAAGAGTTCGTTAGCTGTTAACCTTTCTACTTCAATGGTACGGAAGGAGTAGTTGGCCTCATTTACTGGTTTGAGCGGACTGAATCGGTATTTTCTCGTAGCAACTGTGCCGAGGATAACAAAGTGACATTTGCTACTGGTACCTTAACTGATGATGCCCTGTCCTGGTGGAATGCATACGCTCAACCTATTGGAATAAATCAAGCCAATCAAATCACTTGGACCGAATTAAAAAGGCTCTTAACCAATAAGTATTGCCCTCGAACTGAAGTCAAGAAGATAGAAGACGAATTTTACAACTTGGTTATGAAAGGAAATGATCTTAAGACTTACATTAGGAGATTTCAAGAATTAGTCGTCTTATGCCCAAACATGGTACCAAACGCCGAGAAACTTATGGAAGTCTTCATCAATGGATTACCTAGAAGTATTGAAGGAAATGTTACTGCCTCGAAGCCTCAAACTTTGGAGGAAGCCATCAACATAGCCCAGAGGTTAATGGATCAGATAATAAAGCATGATTCTGTGCAAGAAGCTAATGACCGTAAACGAAAGCTTGAGGATAAGGGAAACATCATCAACAACAACTATCAGAATAACTATAACAATAACAACCGTAACAATGATCACCACCAGCAGCAGAACAGGAAGCAAGAAACCTTCAGGACTTATACTGCCACCAATGGGTATACTGGAAATCGTCCTTTGTGTGAAAGATGCACCCTACATCACATAGGTCCTTGTACTGTCAAGTGTCGGACTTGCAACAAGATAGGACATCTGACCAAGAACTGCAGAAACAAAAGATCAACCACTAGAACTAATCTACAAACAGTATCCGTAACTTGTAATGCCTGTGGAAAGAAAGGACATTATGCGAATCGGTGCTCAAAAGCAAACAACAGGGCCATAGGAAAACATACTTAGGGATGAGCTTAATTTTGTTCACTTTAGGATTTCTACCCTAGAAACAACTCTCGAGGATATACAAGTTTCATCAGAATCTTCTTCAATCTAAAAACTCTAATCATCAAGCTACAATCCTCGTCGTTTGTTACTTTTATTCTACTACAAAATACTTAGCATAAGTATCAACTCTTTTCATATGTAAAGTTCGTATGTAAAGTTATCCATGAAATAATAAAGTGATGATTATGTTACATCTTGTTATCTGATGATATCAAAACTCAACATTATTTGTCAATTCCATCGATTCTATTATGTTCAAACTCTGAATACTCTCCTCGTACCTTTATTATCATCCTTGATTATATGGGCGTCAGTACAATCAACATCTGAATAGTATCTAACAATTCATTTTCTACACATTACCATATCGTGTTTTTATGCTTAGGTAAGACGATTTATGATCATCTTATTGAAATGAATTAGGTCACTTCTTCATTTGAATAAGGAAATTATAAATCTCCGAACTATGAATTTATATAATTTAAGTTAAATGAAGTTAAACGATTTCTTTTTGTAAGTGACAACAGTATAATTTATGTAGGCTTTAAGTATATAACATACGTACAAACAAGTTTCTTTCCAATCCTTTTGTACAAATGACTCGCTCGTTCTCACCTCCAATGTAGTTCAATAAAATGGAAATTAATATGAACTCACAACAAGGTGATCAGATATAGCACCCCATTTTCGGGACCAACGTCAGGGTACATATATGGGTTGTTTCACATAATTCATAAAAAGAACGACTCCTATAGAGTCGGTTTTATAACAACATTGGTCCCAAAATACATGTTTGAAACAATATCCCGATTTTCGACATATTGTCATAACATTAGTACCACAAAAGTCACCCATTCATAATATCGTGTTTTCCACAAAACAAAAATTGTAATCATAACATTTTAACACGGGGATATTTAAAAAGTCAAACTTAGACCACGCAAGACCCTCCTCGTGAAACTCAAAGTCATCATATCTTGATTCTGAGATTAAAAACATGCTAATAATTCAACGAACGTTGAGTGAATTCATAGAGTTTTTTATAAACTATAACATGATCACAAGTTTTATTTTATACACATCTTATAACATTGCTGGATCAACATGTTATATAAATATTTGCACGAGCTCATGTACCTCAATGCGGTAAACATCAACCACATATGTTAAGAAATTTTCCATATGAAATAAACAATTTTCTTTGCCCCCACGAGGTATCATAGCTATATACTCATTTCTCTTAATTCACAAATCGTCGTTTCAAAGGGTGTTCCCACAATGGTATTACAAACCGGACGGGGTGATGTCAGCCCTAATTTGTTCATATCAAAGTATTAGCGATCGATAATCCATGCAATTAAGCTGGTTCATGGAAATTAGGGACTTATGCGATGGTACTCGTGCAAAATATATTCAGGAACGGGTACAGCATAACAAAAATCTTGTGTTCAAATTTTCAAAAACTAGCATGGTATCTCCCTCGGGTTTTCTATAAAATGTAAAGTAACGGGAGGTATGAACTCACTTGATATTGTCGTAGAAAATAGTTCAGCGAATTAACGAACTCGGTATGTCGGCGCGTAATCATGGAAAACCTATTCAACATGTATGGGTTTTAGGTTTTATGTTCCGGTAAAAATAATAACGACTCCAAATAGACAAGTGATGTATATATAAGTATGGAGGATCAAGTTATAATTGGGTAGTTAAATCACACCTAAAGTTTTCTAAAGTGATATTTTAAAAGTATGACATTTTTACTAGTTTTTTACTTGTTTAATTTCACTAGTTATTATCACAATATTGGTCCATAAATACAATAGCACCAATTATAAGCCCATATAGTAATTTAGTTCTTTTTAATGGCACACTTATGGACCAGACCTTTAGTCCAATTATTAGGCCAAGTATGTTGGGACCAATGCTAAGCCAATAAGTCTTATATATATAATTAGTTGTATTTGGGTCTAGTTGGGCCAATTAAGTTTTATGACCTATTTAAGTTTATGCATGTAAATATGTATAATTTTTCGGTTTTCGACGGCTCGATATAAGTTAAGGTCTGTAGGTTAAATTATATAAAAATTCCCCAAAAGTGGTCCTACACCTGGGTTTTAGTCGCAAAAAACGGCTTTATAACTTTAGGTACAGATATAGACGCTAAATGTTTTATATAGGTTTATGTTTTAAAATAGTAGTTGATATCTGTAAATATTCATAATGATACTTATACTATTTAAATTTTTCCGTTTCATATTTATGTGTAACATTATGATATAGTTATTTCTATACTTTATTTTGAGTTATCAAATATACTTAATGTACTTTTTTCATACAAAAGTCAATTTACAAATTTTTCGGCTGGAAAACTTACTTGTACCATTTTTGCCACCATTTTCAAAAACTATAATGACTATGAGGAAACCATCCAATTGATATAGTTTTTCATTATTTAGCTATTTTCATATCTTTCTAGTTGTAGCCAATTAAACTTCGTAGCTAGCACTTTTTATCCAAACACGACAGCAAGGTCAGATTGTATAGTTTTTTGTAAATCTTGCATATCTCACTAATTTTTTATTTTAAGTGTGATTCCAATTGCTACTAGCTCATAAAACAAATTGTGCACAACTCCTAGATAAGTCAAATTCAATTATTTATCATACACATAAAGTGTCAACTTTCTGTTCAAATTCTGCCTAATTTTTCTATGTGATTTTCACCATGTTTTAAGTTAGTTTTACCCATTTTTAACCATAATCTAATACACACAAAACCCCATAATAAATCTTGATCATCTTTATTCATCACATTTAACAATTTACATTTATAAATAGAATTCAAGAAATACAAGTATAACTAGAAGTAAGTACGGTTTATACCCACTAGATGTGCAAGTGTAAGATTTTAAACCAAAAACATGTGACTCTTTTACACCAAGCCTTCAATTCTTAAACCAATACCCCTTAGAATCACCCATCTTCCTCATCGCAATGACCCTTATGAGCTACATGAATTTTCTCAGCCCCTAATGTGTAAAAATCTTGCACAAAACCCCACTTGATCACTTTGAAAAATGAAGTAAACTAGCTAGGTATCCATATCAACTAGCTACAATATTTAGGTTGATTAAATTTTTGATGAAAATGGTGTTTGGGGGCTAAAGGTGTACGGCAAGAATGGGAGGAACAAGAGTGTGTGTGTAGTTTCTTTGTAAACAATGGGAGAGTTGTAGAGTTAGATGGTTTAAGTATGAATGGTTTTAGGCATGCAAGGGACTAAGACACTTGTCTTCGTTCTTATGACTCAATTATGCCACGCCTCAAATGAGGTAGTGGTGTGTGATTTGGTTTACTTTTTTTAATCTTAGTGTTTTATTTAGTGTATAAAATTTTAAGACTAGGTAGGTCGTTTGAGGCTAAGGGTATCAAGTAATATAAAACGGTGAGGTTAAGACGATCCAACGAAGGTGGAAAACGAATATGATAAAAATAATTCTACATTAAACGGGATACTTTTCTGAAAAGTTTAATTTACGTAAGGTTCAAGACGAATAATTGTTTTAATCATAGCTCGCAATTAATTAAAACGACGATTTCAATAAAATATCTCGATGTAAATAAAAGTAATTTGTTTAAAATTTATAAATTAATTATGAGATTATTAAATTGTTAGGACCTTAAATTCGGGTTTTACAGTTTTTCCCTCCTTTAGGAAAGCGACGGTCCCCGGCGCGTTGTCCTGTCTTGTCACGCGTCATTCTCGCGAAGTGATAGGAACTTGCTCTAAAGAAATCCTACGCTCCCATGTGAACTCGGCCTCGTAGCGAGTTCCAACGAACTTTTAATGATCGGTATCGACTCTTCGCATTGAGCCGTTTCACCTCTTATCCACTATTACCCGCGGGTTCCTCGATAAATGCAAATTTCTGTCGAGCTGAACTTCTTCCAATGGAATGACCACATCTATCATTCACAAAGCATCTTCTTGAGATTAGAGACATGGAAAGTGTTATGAATTCCACGAAGTTATGGGAATTCCAACTGTACGCCATGGGCCTATTCTTTGTCAAATACTTTTGAATGGCCCAACAAATCGTGGACTTAAACTTTCCAACGTTTTCCCAAAACGTATGACACCCTTCCATGGCGATATTTTAAACATGCTTGATCACTACTTCAAAATTCGTCAATTTCTTTTTAAGATCAGGTAGCTCTTTTGTCGACTCTAGCTCCAGTTAACAAGCGGTCTTTAATTTTGAACTATATTTTCCGTGGTTTCTCCGAACCAAATTCGGGCCAGTGAGTTGGCTTCCCAACCTCACTCTAACAAACGTGATGCGACCTACACTTTTCGCCCTATTCAAAAGCTTTCGAATGGAGCGGCTTAATGCTAGATGTAACTATTATTGTAAGAGAACTCAACTAAAGGCAAAGTGTCTATCCCAACTGCTTCCAAAATCAATACACATGCTCGAAGATATACTTTCCAATGTTTTGGATATGTATCTCTACGCTTTGCCATCCATATTGTTTGGTGGTAAGCCCTAGGTACTTAAGTCCTATTGAGTCACAAGGCCTTCTTGGAGAGATAAAAAAATAAAATCCCATAACCCTTTGCGTGAACAACTAGCTCTGTCAGAAATAACCGACACGGGCACACCATGCCTACACACAATCTCCTTCAGATACAACTGAGCAAGCTTCTCAATACTATCGGTCTTATTCATGGTAAAAAGTTGAGCCTGATTTGTCCGTCGGTATACGTTGACCCACAATCGAATCATAACCGCTTGGGGTCCTTGGAAGTCCAGACACGAAATCCATGGTCACTTTTCCCATTTCCATTCAGGAATTTCCGGTTGCTGAAGCAAGCCTGATGGTTTCATGTGTTCCGCCTTAACCTTGGCACATGTTAAGCACTTGTCGATATATGTGGCGATATCAGCCTTCATATTCGGCCACCAATACAACCTTTTCAAATCTTGATACATTTTAGTAGACCCCGGGTGTATCGATTATTTGTATTTATGCGACTCTGCATAATTAATCTCTTAATCTCATAAAGCGCAACCATATGCGCTTATAATGGATACCTTATTTCCATTTGTGGAATTTCAAAATTTCGTTTGCATCCTTCCAGATTTTCCTTCTTCAACTATTTCCCTCCTTTAGGGATTCAACTTGAGTTCAAGAATTTGTTGCATTAGTCTGTATGATCGCGATGCATCAATAGATCTCACCCCGCAAGGGCTTTTCCCTTTCCTTCCTACTTAGAGCATCGGCTACCACGTTAGCGTTTCCGGGTGAGATCGGATTTCACATCGTATTATCGCTCAAGAGTTCTATCCATCTTACGCAGGCCTCATGTTAGTTCATTCTGGTCCAAAATTATATTGAAGGCTTTATGATCGTAATACACGTGTGCACGTCACACCATACAAAATATTGCCTCCTCAGTATAAGAGCAAAAATCTACCACACCCAATTCCAAAATCATGGGTTCTTTATTAGTTTTCCTCAGGGTCTTAGTTGCCGGGTCTGCATTACAGCGATTGACCTTCTCATGCTGCATATCAACACAGCTCCATAACCTTTCAATGAAGCATCACAGTACACAACAAAATCTTCGGATCCTTCTGGCAATGCCAAAATAGGAGCACTACATAATTTATCCTTCAACAGCTGAAAGGCTTCCTCTTCTTCTTCGCCCCATTCGTAAGTCTTATTCTTTTGAGTTAGCTGGTAAGTGGCTTGGAGTTTAAGGAGGAAACCTCGATGATTCTACGATTATAGAATTAAAAAAAAATTATATACAACAAGTAAACCCTAGAACTGCCTTACCTAGTCGGTGACTTCTGGAGTGGATCAAATCTTAATTGCTTCAACCTTTGCTGGGTCCACGTGAACACCCTGACTATTAATCACGTGACCGAGAAATTGCACAGAATCTAACCAAAATTCGCATTTCTAAAACTTCGCATATAGCTTCTCCTTCTGAAGTATTCCAGAATAATTCTTGAGTGTTCTTATGTCTCCTTGTTTCTTGGTTATAAATTAAGGATGTCGTCGATTAAACACAATTACAAATTGTAGAGGAACGGTTCCTACATACCGGATTCATCAAATACCATAATAGGCGGGTGCGTTTGGCAATCAAATGGCATTACTTGAAATTCGTAGTGGCATAGCGGAGTCCTGAATGACGTGATTGGAATATACTTTTTCTCGAACACGAAGTTGGTGATAGCCGGATCGTAAATCAATCTTCGATTTACACGCTCGAGCCTTGGAGTTGGTCAAATAGATCATCGATCCTTGGGAGAGGATAACGATTCTTGATTGTCAATTTGTTTAATTCACGATAGTCTATGCACATGCGAAACGATCCATCCTTCTTCTTTACAAATAATACTGGAGCTCCCCACGGTGAAGAACTCGGTCGAATAAATCCCTTATCCGACAACTCTTGCAACTGCTTAGCCAATTCTTTCATTTCTGACGGTGCTAATCGATAAGGCGCACGCGCCACAGGAGCGGCTCCTGGAAAAAAATTCAATCACAAACTCCACTTGTCGGGACGGAGGGAGTCCGGGCAAGTCCTCGGGAAATACATCCGGAAATTCACAAATAACAGGCACATCCTCCAGACGTCTCTCAGCTGGTTCTTTTTCAACGACTTGAGCAACAAACAAATAACTTCCACGATCTACATACTTCTTGACTTTCATGCACGACACCACTTTCAATCGAGACACACCATCATCACCCTTTACTACCAATGTCCTCTTTTTAAGGGGCACATGTACTTCCTTCTTCCCACACACAATGACAGCGTCATGCAAGACTAACCAATCCATTCCAATAATTACATCAAAAGTTCCCAGTTCTATGGGCATAAGGTCAATTTCGAATAGGTGGTTTACTAAGTTCAAAGCACAACCTCTTAGAATAGTATTGGTACTAACCACTCTTCCATCAGCTAATTCTACTTCATAGCTATGGTTTACTTTAACGGGTTCTATTCATTCAGATGGCTAAAAGCAAACTTTCACAAAACTTTATCGGACCCTGAATCATATATAACTTTAGCGTAAACGTTTATTAGTAAAAGAACATACCTTCACCACATTTTGGTCCTAGTTCTGGTCACCATCTCTCAAAGCCATATGCTTGGCCTCGGGCTCGTTTCCTCCTGGGTTGTTCCTCGAAGGACATTTTCGCCTTAATGTGGCCTTTTTCCCCACATTCGGAGCAGGTACATCGGTCTGTGTATTTGCACAGTCCGCTACCACATTTATGACCAACATTCCCCTAGCATTTGTGTCAATTTTCCCACATTTATTCGCATTTGAATTGGACAGTTTCCGCTAGTTTAGTGTTGCCATCCCGCACTGTTTCACTTCACGTTTTGCCAGCTTCATTGGCTGTTTTGGTTTTCCAGCATATGTCATTGGCTCTTAGAGTTGCCCTTGGCCTCTGGTTGTTTGGTTGTTTCGGTTGGTGTTTCGGTTTGGTTTTGATTGTTGTTTAGGTTGTTGTTTGTAGTTACGGTTGTTGGTGTAGTTGTTTGTTGTTTCCGATTACCTTTGTTATTCCCACCACCACTACTTCTGCTTCCTTGAAGTTTTCCCACTTCCTTTTCTTGTTTAAGCTTCTTCTTGCTCTTGACTTACCTTCTGTTCCATTAAAGTGTTGACGCATCGCAAAGCTTTGTTTAATCGTTGTTGGTCAGACGATGTAAAACTTCCCCGTTAATTTGTTCAGACAATCCACGGATATATAGGCCTCAACCTTATTTGTTCCGTGGCCACCAACGGGACACAGAGTAATGCTAGTTCATTAAAAACGGGTGGTGTAAGAGGAGGTATCCATATCCTTAACCTTTAAGTATCCATAGTTCTGTATTCCATCTTGGATATCCTCAGGAGGACAAAATTTCTTCCGTCATCATTACCTTCATTTCTGACATGTCTTCCCTGTACGGCTTCCATCCCTAAAGTAGGCCACCCTTTGTGAGTTCCACCCATTGTCAAGGCAGATCCTAAAAAGGTTTGGCAAGCATGCGAAACACCACTTTGTTACCTTACGGTACATTTGCTCACAGTGAAACCATCTCGTCCTCTTAATCCTCTGATTTGACCTACGGCTCCCTCATTTCCAAGAAAGGTGGTAGGGCTTACACTTCATGAAATCTGCATGAAAGTTACTTCCGAGCAGCGGGAGCAACATTAGGTCCTCCTAGCACGATTTGCTTCATTTTGAACTCTTTCTCGCTCAGCCCGGATGGCGGCTTCAACACTTTCTTGTATCATACGATTTACGGTATCCTGTGTCAACTGGGGAGGTGGGTCTCCTCTTGAGCTTCTTTTAGGTGGCATAGTTCTGTCACAACACAAGAAGGATCACGTGAGTTTTCATACCATGGACATATCTATATCATTGCACAATCAAACTTGGTCACCACACCACAACAAAATCACATATGCTTTTTTTCCATGATTTATCCATAACATGTCAAAACACTTAACCATAACGTAAAGAATTGTAAATTGAGTACTATACAATGATATGGTCATAACACATTACATATAATCACACACTAAAAGAAATCACAACATATCAAGTAGAACGTCAAAGTAGCCATTAGTCATTCATCACAAAGGTTTCAGTACATGGTTGCATCTGTTTCACAAAAATATGGCGCATGCCATTACATTCAAATAGTAGATTCCTTCAAAAAGAACATGTCCGGTTGTTAGTGATTCAAAAATAATTAAAAAGATAAAATGATACTAGAACTGACTGTGAAGTAACGTGGTGATCCACGCGGATCATAGGGCTGCGAGTCCATGGGGGCGGTATCATCCTCATCATCACTATGTTTGTCAAGAGGTCGGTACAGCAGAAAGCAGCATCTTTAGCGAACACATTAGATCATCAAAACGCGAGGTACAGGGCAGATCGAGCAAAGGGCACAACAAGGTGGTTTTCTGACTTAGCTCGATATTAAATAATTTAAAAGATGACAAAAGCAAGATTCGATAAACCGGGAAGGCAAGGATAAACCTTCTTCAGACTGTTGACACTTTTGAAGCCATTGGCACATATATTCACGAATTCTCGGTAAAAGTCCTTCATGTTCCTTTCACTTACCAAATCTTCTCCAGAAATTTTCTTATCCTTGAACCCTGCTTCTTTCATACTCTCGAATCAAATCACTCTAATCCTTGACCAACTTCTTCACTCCAGGCAAATTCGACATTCGTCTTACATCATCCGTACGATTTATCTCATATGTCACAACTAGGCCTCAAAAAAAAATGCGACTTGTTCCTTAAATTTTTTTTTATTTCCTTCAGTAGCGATCCTTTCCCATCATTAATTTTTCCAATATCCCGCATCCTCCTCCAAATCGTCCCTAAATTTGGACCCATGGGACCGGTCGGACAACCTTTTTAGAATTTCGCGTCCAAAGATTGCAGTAGACGAACTCTCGCCGAAATGAAAGTTTTGACCAAACGAAGCAATGGGAGGGATAGGCTGACCATCAGCATCAGGGATAACGGGAGAAGTAGGAGGTGTCTCTTCGTCTTCAGAAACTGGAGGTGGTGGATTATTCAAGTCGTCACCTGTGTAAGGCTCAATTACTTCCGCCTCATCATCCATTTCCCAGTCGTCATCATTATTTTCCTCCGGATCCTCTTCCGGGTCTTCTTCCGGATCCTCTTCCGGGTCTTCTTCCGGATCCTCTTCCGGGTCTTCTTCCGGATCCTCTTCCGGGTCTTCTTCTATCCAACCATTTTGATTATTAGGGATAAACCGACAACCATGGGTGAATTTCATCACCATATGACCTACGGGTTTCATTTTCGAGATTTGCGAGGAGCAGAGGCACATTTGCTAGGAGCGTCGTCGTTAGGATCATTTGGGGGTACATTTGCCATGTTATGCAATCATGCAAAATAACATATAAGGTCACTATATCGTGAAATCAACTTATATAAAATATACATGAATAAATATTCATCCAAAATAATTCCAATAACCCATGAACAATGTTCATTTAATCTTTATACATAAACAAATCTCTTTTGTTTAACATAATAATCCATATGTATTATATCATCATATATACATATTATAGTATTTACTTCATAAATACTACTCGTCCATGATTAACAAATCATAAAACATAAACCATTACTTAAAAAAAAGTAAACTTACAGGGATGACTGGATGAATGCCACGAGGAGTCTTTGCGTGCGTAACCCAAAAATAGTCATAGTTTAGGTTTTTGAAAAGCTGACCTAGTTCTCTATGACTTATGGCTCTGGTACCAATCTATAACACCCCCATTTTCGGGACAACGCAGCGGAACATATATGGGTGTTATTTCATAGTACGATCACACATAATTCATAAAGAACGACTCAAAAGAGACGTTATAACAACATTGGTCCCAAAATAACATATCTGTTTCGAAACAATATCCCATATTCGAATATGGTTCAAACCATAGTACCACAAAAGTCACCTTCATATATCGTGTTTCCAAAACAACAAATTGTTCATATACATTTTAACAGGGGAGATTTAAAGGTCCCAAACAGAGACCACGCAAAGACCTCTCGTGAACTCCAAGTTATCCATCATCCTTGATTTCCTGAGATAAAAAACATGCTAAAAAGTCAACGAAACGTGAGTGAAATTCATAGAGTTTTCATACACCCACAACATGAACACAAGTTTTTATTTTATAATCATCTATATAACATTGTGATCAAAACAAGTTATTTAAATATTTGCACGAGCTCATGACACTCAAGCGGTTAACATCAACCACCATATGTAATAAATTACCATATGAATAAACATTTCTTTGCCCCTCACGAAGGTATCATCGCTATATACCTCAGTTCTCTAATCACAAATGTTTACCGTTCAAGGTTGTTCCCAATTGGATCCAAACACGAACAGGGATAGTCAGCCCATTAAGATCTATCCAAATGTTATTAGCGCTCGCTAATCCAAAGCAATTAAGGGTTCTTGTATTAGGGACTTATGCGTTAGGTTCTCGTGAAATAATTATTCAGGTAAACGGGTCAGCCATACCAAACAATCTTGTGTTCCAAAATTTTCAAAACTACGCTCGTATCTACCTCGCGGGTTTTCAATTAAACAGTAAATGTAAAGGGATGGCCTATGAACTCACTTGTTAATGTCGGAAGAAAATAGATCGGGATATATAGCGAAATCGGTCGTCGTTCGCTTAATCACTTGGAACCTATACAAACATGTATGGGTTTTAGGTTTTTTGTCCCGGTAAAAATAATAACGGACCCAAATAGAATGTATGTAAGATATAGTATGATGATCAAGTTATAATTGGGTAAGTTAATTCACACTTAAGTTTTCTAAGTGAATTTTTAAAGTTATGACATTTTTACTAGTTTTATTACTTGTGCAATATTCCTCTCTAGTATTTATCACAATTGGTCCAAAAATCCCAATAGGCCCAATTATACCATTAAGTAAATTTAGTTCTTTTAATGGCCATGGACCAGACTTAGTCCAATTATTAGCCCATCCCCAGTATGTTGGCCCAAAATGCTAAGCCCAATAAGTCTTATAAATATAATTAGTGTTTTTGGGTCTAGTGGCCCATTTAAGTTTTATGGCCTATTTTAAGTTTACGTATGTAATTTGTATTAATTTTTCGGGTTGTAGAGGTTGCGATATAAGATTAAGGTTTTTCCAGTAGGTTAATTATATAAAAATTCCCAATAAGAGGGCTACACTCGGGTTTTAGTCGCAAAAACGCTTTCTTTTATAACTTTTGGTAGGATATAGACGTAAAAGTTTTTATGGTTTTAGTTTATAAAATAGTTGTATATCTTATACTATTAAATAATGTACTTTATATATTTACATTTCTAGTTTCTATTTTAAGTGTACATTATAGTTTATAAGTTATTTCTATTACTTTATTTTTGACGTTATCTCTATATTAAGTCACTTTTTCATACAAAAAGTCATTTACAATGTTTTGCTGAAAACTTACTTTTACATTTTTGGCACCATTTTAAACTATAATGATCTGAGAAACCATCCAATTTGATTATAGTTCTTCATTTATTTAGCTATTATTTATCTCTTTTAGTTTTAGCCAATTAAAATTTGTAAGCTAGCACTTTTATCCAAACAAGACAGCAAGGTCAGATTGTATAGTTTTGTAGAAAAACTTGCCATATCTCACTCAATGTTTACTTTCAAGTGTGATTCAAATTTGTACTCGCTATATAACAATTGTCCAAACTCTAGATAAGTTCAAATCAATATTTATCATACACAAAGTTGTCAAATACTTTCTGTTCAATTATGCCTAGATATTTTCTAAATTAGTGATTTTCACATGTTTTAAGTTTGTTTTACCCATTTCTTAAACCTATCTAATTACACACTAAAACCCATATAAAACTCTTGATCATCATATTAATCACATTTACAATTACATTTATTAAAATAAATTTCAAGAAAAATACAAGATTAAACTAGAAATAAGTAAGGTTTATACCATAGATGATGCAAGTACTTATTTATAAGTTGATGATTTTCACCCAAAAACAATGTGACTCTTTTACACCAAGCCTTAAATCTTAACCCAATACCCCTAGATCACCATCCTTCCTCCATGCAATGACCCTATGAGTACATGAATTATCTCAGCCCCTAATGTGTAAAAATCTTGCACAAAACCCCACTTGATCACTTTGAAAAATGAAGTAAACTAGCTAGGTATCCATATCAACTAGCTACAATATTTAGGTTGATTAAATTTTTGATGAAAATGGTGTTTGGGGGCTAAAGGTGTACGGCAAGAATGGGAGGAACAAGAGTGTGTGTAGTTTCTTTGTAAACAATGGGAGAGTTGTAGAGTTAGATGGTTTAAGTATGAATGGTTTTAGGCATGCAAGGGACTAAGACACTTGTCTTAGTCTTTGCACCATATTATGCCACGCCTCAAATGAGGTAGTGGTGTGTGATTTTGAGTTTACTTTTTATAAATCTTAGTGTTTAGTGTATAAATTTTAAGATAGGTAGGTAGTTTTGAGGCTAACGGGTATCAACGTAAAATAAAACGAGAGTTAAGACGAAACCACGAGGTGAAAACGAATATGATAAAAATAATTTTTTTACTTTAAAACGGATATTTCTGAAAAGTTTAATGTAGTAAGGTTTCATCAAGAAGAATTTAATTGTTTTTAATCATAGGTCGCAAAATTAATTATATCGACGTATTTCAATAAATATCTCGATGTAATAAAAAGTATTTGTTTAAATTTATAAATTAATATGAGATTATTAAATAGTAGTGGCCTTAATTCGGGTTCTTACATCAGGGAATTCGCGAGTAGAGACCAAGAAAACCCGGTTAGCAGTTTAGTGTGTTCCGAGTCGTTCATGTCCCATGCCCAACGGAGGCTTAAAATGGAAAAGCGAGAGACGAGTGATGATTGGTGTTTGATATGACAAGGGTAAAGATTCTGATTGGGCCTAACACTGAATAGAGGCAAAATGCAACATAAAAATAAGCTGAACAAGAATAAAAGCTAGGAATGGCAAAAACATCTTAAAACTTTTACAACTAAGGCACAAATAAGCTCAAAATAAGCTTAGTACAAATCAGTAAGCTAAACTAACCCTAGTAAGCAAATCAAAAAGCAAAATTAGATAAATTAAGCCAGATAAACTCAACTGTTACTAACAACAGTACTAACAGTTTTAAAATACCTAGTACTAACTTGGAGTTAGTCAGTACTAACTTGGAGTTAGTACTGCTAGCTTTAAGTTAGTACTGCTAGCTTTAACAAAACACAATGAAACAAGAAATAAGCAAATAAGCTAAAACAGATATTTAACTAACCCTAATAAGCACTCAGGCATAAGAATAAGCAACTAGAATAAACTAGAATGGCAAATAAGCTAAAAAGCTACAAACTGATACACTATTGAAAATACTTTGAAAAGGAAAATAAGCTTAAATAAGCTTACTCCTAAAGACAGTAAAGGAAAATGGTTTAATCTACTCTAAAAAGCTAAGGAAATCTTAAATAAGCAGAAATAATAAGCTGATAAGCTAAAATGAACCACCAGTACTAACAGTTTTAACTACCAGTACTAACTTGGAGTTAGTACTGCTAGCTTTAAGTTAGTACTGCTAGCTTAAGGTTAGTACTGCTAGCTTTAACAGAACACAATGAAACAAGAAATAAGCAAATAAGCTAAAACAGATATTTAACTAACCCTAATAAGCACTAAGGCATAAGAATAAGCAACTACAATAAACTAGAATGGAGAATAAGCTAAAAAGCTACAAACTGATATACTATTGAAAATATTTTGAAAAGGAAAATAAGCTTAAATAAGCTTACTCCTAAAGACAGTAAAGGAAAATGGTTTAATCTACTCTAAAAAGCTAAGGAAATCTTAAATAAGCAGAAATAATAAGCTGATAAGCTTAAATGAACCACCAGTACTAACAGTTTTCACTAACAGTACTAACTTGGAGTTAGTACTGCTGGCTTTAAGTTAGTACTGCTAGCTTTAAAAGTTCCAAAAGAGAACTAGCAGTACTAACTATGGGTTAGTACTGCTAGTTGAAAATACCCCTGAAAGTTTTCAAAAATCATTTTTCTTTTTATATTAAGCTGATTTGATCCTAATTTATTAAAAACAGATTATCAAATAACAAAATTAGACATTTATAAGCAGACTTCAATCAAGAATAAGCACTTAAATAAGCTGAATTATTCTAACAGTGTTAACTCATAACTGACAGTTTTATCAAATGAACTAAGAGTACTAACTAAGAAAGTTACACAAACTATTTTTAAACTAACAACTAAGCAAGATAAGCACTGAACATACTGATAAAGCACAAATAAGTAAACATAAGTAACAAATAAGCACTAGTGAGCAGTTCTACAGTAAATAAGAAAAACAAGAAAAAGAGAGACTTACAACACCCTTGCTCAAAACAGGGTCAAACAATGAATCTACAAGCTCTAGCTTGCATAAAACAAGCTAGTAGTGTCCATAAGCCCATCCAGAACTGGCTTATCATCCATAAAATAAGCTGTGGTGTATTTGAGAGTGATTTTTTGTGTAATTCTCTTAACTACTTAACTTTTTAAGTTTACTTAATTAAAGCAGCTTATAAACAAGCTGTATTGAGAGCTTTTTTTGAACACAAAACAGCACAATTAAGAAACTTAATAACTGGAATTGTAAATTGACTTAAAACCTCAAATTTGTATTAAAACTTGAAAGTGTTACAAAGCTGAAAGTAAAAACTGTAAATGACTTTGAAAACTAAAATTAAGTTAAGATATTCTAAGATATTAAAAACTAAAAACTAACTAACTAACTCTAAAGTTTACAAAAGACCCTATTTATCTGCCGAAGTCCTTCTATCTTCTCTTGACTCTTTCTCTTCTTCTTCTGTTTTTTTTTTCTATTAGAGACAAAAACAAGTGTGTTTATTGTGTGAGCGATCTAAAACAAATCCCAGCCTTCCATTTCTTTTGTGCTTCTTTGGAGTCAATCATAGCCATCGAAAATACTTGGGAATGGGAGGATTGCTAACAGTGGCACTAATACATGCTGGGGGGGGGGGTAAGGAGTGGTAGAAAAGATTTATCTAGGGTTTGAGTGTTTTTTGCAGGGAGAATGTATGATGGAAGACATCCCAACTCTGTAACCTGGGTTTTGTTTGGAGCGAAAGATGAGTTTGGGGAGGTTGGCAGCTTTGGCCCCTCATTTCTTATAACAAACTTCGCCCGGTTTGCAATTTCAACCCTTGTCTTTTAACTCTTGTAATACAACTTGAGGTTTGGCAGTTTTAGTCCCTTAAGTTGTATTTTCTTCACTTGGTTGACTTTTGACTTTGATTTGACTTTGTCTTTTCCATTCCGTGCTCGGTTTTGTTTGTTTTTGGCTTTCTTTTTGTCCTTTTCTTGAATATCTCGTTCCTGCACAATACAAATGCAAAACATACAAATACAATGTATTTTTTGGTACTTTTTAGTCTTTAAGTCTTTTTAATGAAAAATGGTAGTGTATAAACACATACCCTTACCCCACGTGTTTCGCAAAGGCGTGTGACATTTCCAAGCTTATAATAAAACATATACTATGTCCATACAATTGAGTGATCACCCCGAAATTGAACACTTAGATTAGTAATGAGAGTTGAGTGTTTTTGATCCCCTTTTCGTGAGGTGTTCGGCTTAGATGTTTTCTAGTATAAGTAGTTTATAGATTCACTTCTCCAAGTCAAATTGAGGAAATCTTTTTATGAATTATTCTAAACGGTTCTACTTGAGGGCAAGTAGAAGTCAAATGGGGAGATATTTGATAACATCAAATAATTGATACATTTTAATATCAAAATCCCTATAAAAATGCTTACAAATATGTTATTAATGTATGAAAACATTACTTAATTATTTATTATTAGTTTTCAGGGACCAAACAAGCATTTTAGCAAAAGACAAGGGATTTGGACAAGAAATACACTAAAGTGAAGAGTCCAAGGCACTTTACGGTGTAACACCCCGAGGGATTACGGCGTAAAGTGTCTCCAAGATTACTCTAACGAAGAAATGAGTCATCATAACCTTTACGGCGTAAAGTGTCTCCAAGATTACGCCGCAACATTCAAATTTACAAGAGATGATGTATCCGACTCAGCGTTACAGCGTAACATATGCAACAAGGTTACGTCGTAAAATACTTTAATGCCTAGGAATATTGGATGTCTTACATAAGCAAGGATACGGCATAACAACCCCATAAGATTACGTCGCAAACCTACAAAATTTATAAATAAGCCCTCCTCTAGTTGATTCAGCATCACTCACCACCACCACTTCACATATAGTTCTAAGGGGTGAACCAAACCCCCAAGGTTTGAAGCATTTCATTTGAAGGTCCAAAGGAGAATCCACTAGCATAATTATTGTATTTAATCGTTCATTTCATTCTTTGTAAGAATTATTATGATTCAATCTATGTCTTCATTCATAAATTCTTGCATTGTTGTTACTATGAGCGGCTAAGCACTCCTAGTGCTGTCCTAGCCATGTAGTTATTATTGTTATGATTTCTTGTTTAATTATGGTTCTGTTAGATATCCTTATAGCCTTTCATTGATCCCTATGTTTTGGTAGTATAAGGTGGCTAGATCATATTATATCTTGAAATTAGACTTACCCCATGTTTTTTTTTTTTTTATTAAAAAACTGAAGATTAGTGGGTACTAGGGTTAGTTTGACATCTATCCCTAGTGTAGGAATTAAACGGATTACCACCTTTGTCACATTAAATACTTATAAATCATGGAAACTCTTTCAGAGGGGGTTAATAATCAGTTTAGATTATAGATTGGTCTTAAGGGTAGTAGGGGTTTAACCACTGCAAGTTTGGATCCCTGCTCGTAGAGAATCGAACTGAATGTGGGATCGCAGAGTAAGCCTATGACCAAACCTTTAATGAAAATTCCGTCCTGTCGACTTAGAACCCTAATGAATTAATAATTGAACATTGCACATAGAATGTAATCAAGCATAGGGTAATGAAATGGGTTAGGTTAGCACGCCTTTCTCCCTGATAGCTTCTATCTATTTATTTTATTGCATTTACTTTTCTGTAATTCTTAAAATCAATCTTAAAACCATTTTCAATCGTAACAATAATCAATTTAAACTATTTAACCTTAGCTCTTGGGACGACCTCGGATTTACCAAATAACTACAATATATACGACCGGGTTCTCTACCCGTTAGTGCGTGTATCGGTAATCGAGTTTTATAAATTTAAAACTTGGTAAAAATATACTTAAAGCAAAATACGCATCATATACATTTGTATTATTATATACATTAATCGAGTATTAATACATATATAATAAATATACACTTATATTATTATTATATATATACCAATAGAGTGATTTCTATGTGTATAACGTGTGTGACCCTGTAGGCTTACGTATCCCTAGCCGTATAAATATCCGTATGACATGAGCATAAACCAACAAAATATAAATATCGTTTTACACGAATATTTGTATTAACAAACTATTTTTGACATTCATTATCTTTCAGTTATATTTTTAAATGTTTTAGACACAAAAAGTAGACATGTGAGAATGCGTCTATAACATTAAAACTTAGTTTCAAAAGCTCCTCCTCAAAAATTGATACACTTATAAACAATTTTTCGACTTTTGAAATTTTTTTATAAGAAGGGAGTGTTGAACACATAATTTTTAAAGATACCACAAGTATGGAAATATACCATAAGTACACAAAAATTATATCTCTCTCTTTTCTTCTCTCATAACTCTCAGCCAAAAATAGAAACTAGGGTTAGTGTTATAAAATTTACAAGTATTTTCCAAGCTAGTTCAAGGTTAAAGGGTGTTATTTTAAGGCATTACAAGGTGTTTTTAAAGGTTGGTTCAAAATTTAAGCTAGAGTTTCAAGTTAGGGTTTTCATAAAAGTTTGGGTATTTTCAAGATCTAGAGTTTCTTGTTGTTGATTCAGTCTTCTCATCTCATTTGCACTTTGTAAGCATCATCTTCATTCCTTCCATTTATTTTTTGCATATTTCATTCATGTATATATTCTTCTTTCAAAAATATCACCATATATTGTTTGTGTAAAATTATTTAAAAAGATGTAAAAAGTTTATAAATATGGTTTTATGTTCATATAATATGTTATGTTTGATTTATAATGTAAACTTGATGGTAAAATATCTTGGTATGTTCTTAGAGGTGTTTTTGATAAATATTGGTGGAGGGGATTAGGATTATTATGGAGTTGATGGTTTTGTTGGTGAAAAGTGGCGAAAAACTAAGAAATAGTATATGTGTGATGGGCTGTTCTTAGGACTGGTTTTGGATAGTGAGATGTCGGATATTGCAACAATGTGCTTGTGACATAGATAGTAGTCGTTATTACATTCGCGTGGCCGCTTGAATCGCTAACAACGGACTTAAAACGAAAAAGTTATGTTTTTTTAAAATCGGCTAAATAAGTGCTTTCCAAGAAAAACATCACATTTTTACCAAGTGTCGGACATCTTCTAATGTAGCAACTTCATGTTCGTTTTTGAGCCGTATAGAGTTTGATTGGTAAAACATGTCACAAGAAGCTTTTTGTTTTCCTCAGACTCTAGTTTTTAAAATATACAGGAAAGAGTCCTGAAGTTAAGTAACAAAGAAGTTACGGCCTTTCAAAGTTAGGAAAAAACTGTTTATCTAAAAGTCTGACAGCATGCTTGCTTTGTTAAATGGGTTGAGCTAGCCACTTTGATGGTATTTTTGAGTGTTTTGGGGTCTGAAAAAAGTATAATGTCATTAAAGCAATGCTGTAGTGTTCTCTAAATACTTTTTATACTTGTGGGTATGTGGCATAAAATGTTGAGAAACGAGCGAGCTACGAGTTGTCAAAGTTGGGAACCATGCGGATGACTTTAGACTTTGACTTGACTTGGACTTTTCCATCCCGTGCTTGGTTTTGTTTGTATTTGGCTTTCTTTTTTAATATCCGTTTCCTGCACAATACAAATGCAAACATACAAATACAATGTATTTTTGGTATGGTTTTAGGCTTTTAAGTCCGTTTTTAATGGAAAATGGTATGTGTAATTAAGCACATACCAACAAACAATTCCTTAATCATTATAATTATTACCTTCATCATCTGTTCATTTCAAAATCTGTATCTCACGTGATTAGCAACTCTCTCACAAATTCATAATCATTCTTTGACATCACTCATTCCATGATCTCCGTATTCTAAAATTCTCTGTTATATTCTACAACATAATAACAAGGAAACACACAAGAATCTATACAATGTCAAATGATTTCAATACCACTAGGTATGAAAATTTTTACAAAGACTTGTGATAGCTTTCTTATTCGATGTTGACTTTTAAAGGTTAATGAATAACGATCCTTTACGATCACAGTAGCGCAGCAGAAGCATGGTAGGCCCATAACCTACAAGCTCCATAAATCGAAGTAATTCATCCACCCAGGTTCTATCAGAATCTAGAGAAATTCTATTGGCTGTCATCAAGATGTGTGGTCTTGGAAATAAGTAGACGTGTGAAAGGAAGGAATTATAATTATGGTGCGCAACAGAATTATAAATGCATCACACACATGGACTTGTAACCTGGAATAGCCTAACCTAAATTCATGCCCAGTACCTACAACTATTCACTACAACTTTCAATTAAATCTTGGGATGAGATTTCTGTAAGGGGTGGAGACTATAACAACCCAAGATTTTCATCAAATACAAAACCTATTTTTCTATTATCACAATTGTACGGAGAAATTTTTCGCTTTATTACATTACTTGCATTGTCAATATCTCAGTATGTCATGTAACTTACATAACTAAAGTAGACGAGCTCACGCAACCTACCTAGTCATCCTATTTTCATATATGTCAAGAAAACATCATAACATGTCAAGTCAATATCATCATATCCTTTTTACAAATTACATTATTCCTATAATGTACCATTCGCAACGTTACATCAAAATGAGCTTTAAACCGTTATCGTATGCCTCTAAACCCTCATTTTATGAAGGGTTAATATCTAAAGTGAATATACAAGCTACTAAAGCATATGTACAAATAATATAACATCTCATATGAAATATAAACTCCCCCCAAGTCAAAGTACAAGACTTCAAAGCTCAATATACAAATCATTAAGCATGATCTCAAAAATAGCGTTTCAACTCAGTTTTTCTAAGTAATCTTGTACAATCTATCAAGTATAAGTTACAAGCAAATCATGCATTACTTTTTCAAACTATATTCATTCTCAATTCATGAATTCATAAGAAATCCGAGTCAGAACCCTAACCCGAGCAAAATACTAAACTGTGACCCGGTTTTCTTGTTTTTTTTTATCCATTTTAAAACTCAACCAACACTCAAATAAGTTTTAATAACTTATTTTACAACTATTGTCAAATCTATTTCATCATTATTTTATATCTCTTTTCAATTTATACAAAATTGAATCGGAAACCCTAAACGTACCTAAATGGATCATTCGACTCGTTTACTCGTTTTTAACCATTTTAATCTCGAACAATCAAACAAGTGTCATTGTAAACTTATAATATAAGTTTAAAATCCATGATCTATCCTTATTTTGGCAATGTACATGAATTATAAGCTCAAAAACCCTAAAGAAACCCTAATATGCCCTAATTGAACCCGCGGCATATTTCAATCATTTTTGATCCATTTTAATCCAAACCACTTACCAAATCTTGATTATAATCCTTAATATCATGTCCTAGAGTCAGTATAACCACACATCCTAATAAGCTTGAGACATGGACTGATGATGAGTTCTTCGTTTTATGATCTCGAGAGTAAGCTTGAATACTCAAGAAAACCTCTATCGAACCATATTGACACCGGCAGACCTTATTTCTAGCTTATTTTTAACCCATTTAAACCCCACCCTGTGAAAGACTTTCAATGATAATAATAGTTCCTTGCGCCTCCTAAACAGCTCTTGCACTGCTAGAACATTTGCTTGGTCTCAAATGAAGCCACATGAGCACCTTGTTGGCTCATTTTAGTCGTGGCATGTACATGGTGTTTCCACTATGTTCTTGCTATCTTCTAGCCTATCCAACAGAATACCATAGCTACTCTTATCACCCTCTAGATGTTTCATGTGTCTAGATCAAATTGCAAAGGAAACCTTGGCCTAAGGGGGCATTCGCCTTTATAAATAGAACTAAGAACCTTTCATTTGTTAATTGTTCATCCCCCTTAGTCACCAAGTTCCAAAATGGGTATAAATAGGGGTGTTATGCTTTCATTTCAACTCATCCCCCACTTCCTCCTCTATAACCCATCATAGCAGCAATCCTTTGCTCTAATAAGATCCTAAGAGGTCCTAAGAAGTCTCAAGAATAGAAGTAAAACAAAAGAAACCAAGAAAAGAAGCCCGGGAGTCGTTATTCTAGGCTATAAGTCCACTTCTGCTCAAACCCAGGTTATGGATGTTCCACTTCTGCTCCTACACTCTTATAATGTTCATATGATCCTAAATAAACTCTTGTTAAAGTTTCATAACTCAATTCATGCTCATTTTCCATTTTGATCCAAAACCGTACACCCGAAACCCTAATTTCGCGTTTTTCTTAAAACTAAATGTCATAATGGTTAAATATTGTTATAATCTATCCTAGCATGCTTAACTAATGTTAAAATAACCACTTTATTAATTAATGAAGGAATTTGAACTTAAAACCCGCGCGTTTACGTTTTGAAACCCTAATTTGACCCGTTTTGCTTCCTAGCTTAACGAATCGTTATTTTAAACTTGTGTTGCGTTAAATCTTCATATTTTAGTTTATTATAACTTATAAATGTCTATTGAAATGTTAAAATAAGCTTGCATGGCAATTTGGACATGTTTTGTAAATATTATCCATGCAAGGGGTATATATCGTAACTTTCATAAACTTATAACTAAAAGGACTAAAAATGTCATTTTATCAAAGTTATAACTACAGGGGTCTATTATGTCACTTTTTAAAGTGCAAGGTTTACTTTGTATATCTTTTAAAGTCAAAGGACCAAACTCGTAAAAGTGCAAACTCCAAGGGTATATTCTGCCACTTTTCAAACTCAAGGGTCTAAAATGTAACATTTTGAAAAAGTATAAAAACACATTCAAAACATTACAAGACATAACTTTAATTAACGCTTGTCGTGCTTAACATTTCCAGATATTGAATAAAACGCTTAAAACCGATTATATCGTATCACAATACTAGGGAGCTTCATATTAAGGAATTTCATCTTGGTATTACGTTCTGACTGAGTTGTTGGGTTTACGATTTAAAGTGCCCTAGCTCCTCAAACGTTTACTGAATGACTTCTGAATTATGATGGCCCGAACGGTGATACAATAATTCCAAACTTTCCAATCAAACTCATAACAATATTAGACTCTCTGAACCAAAGTTCTAGAGTACAATCTACCTAAGACTTGACATATTTACTCAGGTTGCGTGACGTGGCTGTTTACTATCATTTTGCTATATCAACCTTCCCCGTTAAGATTGTGATAAGGTCGTCAGCTTTCATTTTGGAATATTTATTACATCTACCTATCAGGTGAGATTCATAACCTCGCCTTTACTCATTTACATGTTTTATAAACCCGCGAGGGGGATACATGCTTGTTTACAAACTCTTTTACATACTCGTTTATCTTATAACAATGTGATTACTTTTCAAAGACTTATACATGCTTAAACCATGAATACAAGTGTTTTTCCAGATTATATGCTATCCTGATATACCATTATAACTAATGTCTAAGTTACTTTATGCCAAAAGTCCCTCATTATCATGGACCATTAATCACTTTCGGGTGAATTTATAAACCCGCGAGGGGGATACATGCTTGTTACAAACTCTATTACATACTCGTTTATCTTATAACAATGTGATTACTTTTCAAAGACTTAGTGAGTTCATAGCCTCACTTTTTAATCTCTTTAATGTTTCATAAACCCGTGAGGGGGATACATGCTGTAAATTACGAATACAAGTGCTTTTCCAGACTATATGCTATCCTGATACACTATTACAGCTACTGTCTAAGTTACATTATGCCAAAAGTCCCTCATTATCATGGACCATTAATCACTTTCGGGTGAACGCGAATATTGTGGATAGATCTATCGGGATTGACGAATCCTGTTTGTGTTAGCCGGATAGGTAACCAAACACACTATATTTGAATTTCATAGGTATATGGCAATTACCTACACCGAGGGCCATTATCTCTCTCTCTCTCTCTCTCTCTCTCTATATATATATATATATATATATATATATATATATATATATATATATATATATATATATCACATCATTTTGGGTATATATATACACTAGTCAGTTTGTGTGCCATGAGCTTAGACCAGACAAGGAACATGACCAATCAGACCAAACAGACCAAACAAGACAATAACGCAGTAATACACTGTTACTATGATAATTGTATTCGTTGCAATTATTACAAATAACGGGTATATAATAACGTGACCCAAGATCATAACAATACCATTTTCATAATAATTGTGTTTGTACAATTATTACACTATGACTTGTATTCAAACTATTTATCAAACCTATGAATTTCACTCAACCTTTGTGTTGACTTTTTAGCATGTTTATCTCAGGTTATTGAGCAATATACGGCATGGAGTGGCATGGACTCGAAGATGGCTAAAACTTGTTATCATTCACATTGTATGTAACTAGATTTTGGGACCTGCCTTTGTAAAACTCTGATTTGAAATGAATGATAACGTATCTTTTAAACAAACGTCTCTTTTGGGTCATTTTCTATGATTATGATTGTTGTTTCCATGAAGTAATACCCCAGATTAGCTTCCGCTGCTATATTTTAAAAATGGGGGTGTTACAAGCTCCCACTTGCGCACTTCATAATAATCAAGTAATTATACAAGCAAAGGTTAGCGTCTAGCAACACGCCAATGCCCCTAGAGACCTATGAGGATAGTTTCTTAAGAATCTCATTTTAAATGGTTTAAGTATCAATCATCCTTTTGTTATAGATACTATGTTGAACATCTGACATGGATCATTAGTCATTCTAATGTTTAACAATTCTGTTTCTCAATATAGACATTGAACTAGATTACCAAACCAATTAAGTATTATCTTAATTATATTTGGGTGCGGCCACACATACATATGTTCAAATCATCGAGGGGCCCAGTTGTATCTTACTGCATAACATGTAGATAAACAAATCCTATTTTGACTGCACGTGTCCGTTATGTGTTTCATACCCCTCCTAAAAATGGCTTTTATAGGAGCCTTAAAAGGTTCTACCATTAATACCATATCAAAGATTGACCATTCCACACACACTAAAACCTTACTGCATCTCAAGTTTGAGGATAAGTGACATACCACTTGGGATTCACTATTTACGCCTATCCATGTAGGTGAATAACTCGTAGGTTAGTCAGTCCAATGTTCAATCCAATGCAACAAACATATTCGAGTTTGGCGGTATAATCCATTTAATATTCATACCATACGAATATGACCATACCACTCACATTTGCCTATATTTCAATGATGCTCCTGTATCATTAACTGACAATGGACAATTTAGAATAAATAAATTATTCATGGATTTAAACATACTAATATAGAACACAGTTGTATGAATGAAGATGATCATACCAGGTATATCAATTCATTGTTTAATACAACTGCTTAACGTTTGATTATCTAAATACTAAAAATAGATATACATGAGACTACTAGCAGGTCGAAGTTCAATTGTCTAGCATTGAAAAAATGTTTGGTACAAAGACATGACTTTGTAAAAGTACAAATAAGTGTTATATCTTAGTGAACTTAAGAATACTTGGTTTCAAAACTCACAAGTAGTAAAGGTTTTGAATAATACGATGATTGTCATTTTGTATATGTGCGTTCAAGTGCTAATACAATAATACTAGCATCGCCATAACACATTACATAGGTTGTTTGAAGGAAGCAAAACCACCTATATGAGACAGTCTTCTCTTCCTTTTCATCCTTAACAGACTCCCAAACTATAAAGTATTCTTATTCTTTAATGAATAGTGCAACAATGCTTTAAATCAAGCATGTCTAGTCAACAGTGTTATCATTTATGATGAAAATGCTGCTATGACTAGGATTGAGAATCATCTCAATCAAAATAAGCATTAGTGTATAAACTCAACATTAATCTCCTTATTAAAATCCATAAACAATGAACATGTCTTTAGTCCTTTGTAGGCCTTTTAGAATGTTCCTTTTATAGTAGTCTAATGACTTTCACTTAGATACTATAGTTTTAGGCTCATCTTGCATTCATGCAAGTGTTACAATTAGTCTAATACATATCATGACATTCATAATGAAGCCTTTAGCTAAACTAAACTTTTTCATGTATGTGTTCAACTCATTGGGTGAGATAGAACTTTGAGTCTTGCTCAATGATGTGTCATGTCCTGTTAGACTTATTAATCGCGTATGTTTATCCTAGTAAACATTTGTTCCAAGGTTGTATGTTTTATTTCGTATATCTCTTGATAGAAACATTATTCCAAAATAAGGATTAAAATCTAGTTTAGGTGAAATATTATTTTGAATATGTTGACAACATATAAGATATAAGAAAAACAAAACATAATGCTCTGACTAGCTTTAAGGTGTACTCAGGAGTTCTCTTTGTTTCAATCAAAATCAAATTGTTGATTTAAACTTTAAGATTCCAGCTCCTAGATGCATGCTCTAACCAACACTTAGATTTTACAGCTTGCACATTTTCTAAAGATAACTTGGATTCATAAACCCTTTTGATTAACACAACGTCCTCACAAAGGTAATCATTCAAGAATGAGTTTGACATCCAATTGCCATATTTCATAGGCCTCATGAAATCAAGTTATGGTTAATTTATTTCTTTATTCATTTACTTGCAAGAAAGGAAGCATTATTCATATCGTGCTTTGAGTATAAGTAAAACCCTTTTCACAAGGCGTTCTTTTTTTGCGTTTAAATGTGTGTCATTTTTATAATATTGTCTTTTACCTAGAAGAACAATTTTAAATTTTCAGTCTATCGATGGTGAAAGATCAATCAAATTCCAAAAAAATGATTTTTTTCATGGACTATATCTCCGTCATTTTTTATTTCGTTAGCTAGTGTATTTCAAAAGGTTGCTGTAAGAAGAGAATTTCTCTAATACAGATTGCTCACCAATTGCTTCGTGATAAGAGGAGACTTTCTCCGAATACGCTGTAAGTTCTTGGCAATAATAAATATTGTCTCTTGTTTATGATGTTATAATGTCGCTCGACAGTTCTTGACTCCAGTTTGCTAATAACACGCTTTACATAATCTCAACAAAACTCAAAAACTTCAACTAACGATCTTAAGGGGAGTCTTTCCCATTCCATAACATGTTGATGTACTATAGTTACCTTTTGGTGAGAACCATGTTGAGTAAAACGTAGCTATACTCAATTTGTTAACCTGATAAGACTTAAGAGGGTAGGGTAGTTAAGTAATCAAAATCGAACAATATCAATAGAGTTGATTTTACATTAGTTGACATACCATAGTTGATGTGGGTATTCTATGAGTATTGGGATTATGAGACATTTATCACATTCTTTAGATAACCAAATAAAAAAAAAAAAAACACCTTTGGTCACAGACTTGCCAATTTATTTCAAATACATAATGGCATTAACAGTAATTTCAAGCCAATTGCATGCTATAACATAGAATTCTTAGAAAAGTTCAAGGAATTTATGTGCATGTCTTAACTAGAAGACATAACACATTAATCGCTAACATTACATTATAAGTCTTAGAATATTTCAATGACTTCATGTACATGTCGTGACAAAGAGACATGACAAGTTAATTGCTTACTTTATAAGTCTTAGAACAGTTCAAGGACCTTATGTTTATGTCTTTACAAGAAGTCACAAGCATAATAAATAAAGTATTATTAAACGCCGACTCTTGGCTTCAATAGTCTTTTCAAGTTAATTACATACTTCTTATTGATGTCTTTACAAGAGGACACAATCATATTGGCTAAACCTTTTAGTGAATATGATGAAGTAGGTATTTATTATTTCTTGAGGGCGACATACATCAAGGTGTATAAGTCCTAGTATAATATTAGATTTCTTACCATGCGGTTAGGAAAAACCATTAGTCATATTGTTATGTGTTGTACCTTGCACACAATTAAGATTTCTCCCACTTGTGCACGACATAACATCAAACAAGTGAGCATATTATGAGTCAGGTTACGATCCTGAGACTAGTGGGTTATGAGTCCACCATGCTTCCGTATGTATGAATAATATGACAATGTCATAGATATGATATGATTTAAGTCAAAACTAAAATCACGTTTGCATTACAAGTATATATAGAACTTTATTGTTTTAATAAGCAATCGTGCATAAGTATTGTACAGATAACGTTTCAGGCAGCGACGTCAGAAAAGCGACAAGTTATCTAATAGAATAATATGCAATGATTCTTATAAAATTATGATGCTTCATTTGTGAAAAGTAATGTATTATTTCAAGACCAGCTAGAAATAAAATGAGTCACTTACAAGGTGATAAGCTCATAGCTCCCACTGAATTTAGACAACATTACATGTGTGTCTATATCAGTAGTAAAATGCATTGCTCCCACTGGATAAGACAACATTAAATGTGTGTCTATACCAATGAAGTGCAAGTAGCAATTTATTTACTTTTCTACTCTTTGAATATCTGCACATTATCACTAATGTGAGCCTCACAGACTAGTAAACATGTACTTAGATATTCAAAGAAGTGCATCAAGTTCTACTATATATATGATGGACTAGCCATCAATGCCATTCTTTAACTTGAAAGTTTTGCATGCAATTCCTCCTTCTACATTACCTCAAGGGTGTGTAGAATCTTAGGAAAAATATCGAGTTAAGGAAAACTACTAGAAAACATGCTATTAATTTCCTTTTCTCTTTCGCGATTTATTGAGATTTCCATTTCTAATTATTAAAACTCATACTATGTCTTGATGCTTCAAGATGTATCATTTGGTGGCTATAGAAAACATGTTCTCTAGTCATCCAACTAAGATGTGCAACCGTACTTAACCGTTTGACTTTTACAAGACAAAACGATTTCTCGAGTAAGTATGCTTTGAGTTTGATTAGGATTGGAAAATTCAAGTGTTCCTATTATAGCTTTCTTATACAAGTAGAAAGGATAGGAATAAGTCTTTTTCTTACAAGGAAAGAAGACTTAGTTTGTCTTCCTCTAATAAGAAAAGGAAACAAACTTTCGTTTACGGTTTGTGTTGCATAAATGTCATTAATAGAAATTACAAAGTTCAATTTAGTATTTTTGATAATTATCCTTTTAAAATTAACTACCCTTGTTTATATATATAAAGCAATTAATTTTACAAAAAGGCTAAGATTCTCATTGAGGTCCCACCATCACATCGGTTGATCTGCTAGCAATGATAGATTCAATAGGTAGGTTTAGCGTTTTTACCAATTGCCAAAACCTGTACAATTCTATAGACCTTATGGGGACTCATGAATTTTGTAACCCGCGAGATACAATGTCAGGCTGGCCATGTTTAGTTCCCATCTTGCCTCGAGTCAAGGTCTCACCTGCTTAACTCGATTAAGTCATCCAATGCGAGAACATGTGAGAATATATCTACGTCTCACGCATAGAGAATAATCACCTTGGGTTACACTTCACCTACGTCTCACGCAGAGTGACGAGCAAATGCAAGTGTTCTCAACCAATTAGACAGCATGACTTAAGTTTGACGGGTATTATTTTTGATAAATGATCAAAAGGTGTGTACGAGGAAGCATGCATACATCCTTCATAGCACAAGTTAAAAAAAATATTTTTAACTTAAGACTAATACTTGTTTTATATCATTTATGTGTGACAAGTTGTTTATTTTCATGACTAATATATAACCTAAGTGGAATAAATATTAGTTTGAACAATACATAAATTAAATAACAATCATAACATTTATTTAGTGTTATTTATATAAAAACAATTGTTTAGTTTCAAATTATATTTAATCTTTAAACTAAATCAAAGATTTAGTTTCTAAAATAGGTTTGTGTTTTATTTTTAGTTTTATAAAAACATTTGCAAGTTATATACATTCCAAACATATATAAAAGCAAACAAAAATAAACACAACCATAAGTATGCAAAGCCCCAACCGATGAAAAACCTATGCTTGGTCTCGTGAGCCATCATGAGAACAAAGAAGTCAACTAAGGGTTAACCACATAACCACAAGCAGGGCTCCCACTTGCTCCAAGAACCATCATGAGTAAGTGAAACCCCAAATGAACTTGAAGCCCAAAACTGCCATAAAATTTCAGCTGACTTGACAGGCCTGAAACTCCTAGAAGGAGTCTTCCCCAATCTGGCCTCCAGTTGAAGAAGTTGTAGCCCCATGAGTTTTACACCTGCTCCCAAACATTCAGTCTCTAACTCCTTATAGAACTCCGGGAAATCCATTTTAGTGGAAGTTACTCCAGCAGTTCCGAATTTGACTTTATGCCTTTAACTCTTGCACCATTTGAATAAAAACAACGGTTACAATAATTTGATAATTGAATACATTTATCATGTCATCTAACTACTGTAAAATGCCCAAACAATAGCTACAATGAAAATTAAAACCATACAAAAAGAAGCCGAAACAATGGCAAAACCCAAAACTAAAATTAAATGCAATATCAAGCGAAACAAGTCACAAGTGGTCATGGTTTTCATCGTCTTTGCATAAAAAATATAATAATACCATAATATCATGTATTAACAAGGTGTTGGCTAAGTCCATGACCAAACATGCATGTATTTGCCATGGAAACAAAATGATTAACAAGAAATAAATTGTTTAGCCAACGAATCGAAGAAATAAATTGACTAGAATTAAAACCCCGATTTGTACGTGTAACCAATGGCTTAAGGATCACTTAGTACTGTATTAAAGACCTTATAATAACCATATTAATTCAGAAATTAATGCCCAAGGGGCTGATTTAAAACCGATTCAAGAATCGTTCCAAAACGCGCGATTTAGGCCCTTTTACACGTACCCGATAACAAAACCAATTAAAGTATGCATAACAAATGGCTATGGAATCAAAATTACCAGATCATAATACCCTATTTGGGTCGAATTAATTTCAAAAAATAAGCCTTAGAGGCTGTTTTAAAATTATCCTTTTGATTCCATTAAAAACACGCGTTTTTAGCCATTTTTACGCATACAAGATGATCATATGACATCATATGATGGCTCGTGATACCACTATAGGTGCTGAATTAGATGAATATCATATAAACAAACATTAAACGCAGCGGAACAAGCACCTATCAACGGATCCATAGAGTCATATGATCAATCAAAGAAAAAACAAGAAAAGTAATACCTTTGTAGCGTGATCGGTAGAATCAACCGGTGACCTTCACCCTAGCACAAAACACCAAGTGAAACCAAGTGATCAAATGGAGATCACCTCTATGATGTATCCACACTACACTTCCTTGTATACCAATTGATGCTAGTCTAAACCCCGTAACTTTAGATTTCACTTTGAATAATCAAGATACAAAGTGATGGGAAAAAAATAAGTACACAAAACCCTTAATGGGGTCATGTATTTAGCCGTGTATATATAGAGATAAAGAAGGGAGAGATTTTGGTAACTCATTATCAAAATCAAGAGTTATTTCCCAATTAATGAGGAATTATCTCCCAAAATATATTTGACCAAAAGATTGATCTTATCCCTTTCTTTTCCTCCATAGTGGCTGGCCACTTATGGGCTTCAAATGGGCTTGCCCATTTGATTTTCAAGTCCAATAAACTAAGTACTTTACTTAGTTATTAGAAGCCCGATAGTGATCTCGTGTTACATAGATTATTTATATACCGTAAATACAATAAACACGATATAAAAATGGTACCTCAGTGTATATGTGTGTGACCCCATCGGCTCATATGTGTCTAGCCATATAATTATTTATTATGACACGAGCATACTCCAACACTTAACCCTTTGATCTATTAGATTTTCTACTTTAGTTATAAAGGACTTAAGTATGCCACTAGTCTCATCTTTACTAGCTAGAAAGAAAACCCAACTAAACATATTGTAATCATCTGTGACAACTATTCAATACATCTTTTTCATTAAGCTTTTTACAAATGTTGGACCAAACAAATCCATGTGCAATATATGTAAAGGTTGGCTGATTGAACTTACTATTTTGGACTTACAAGAAGCTCTATGTTGCTTTCCCTTTTGACAAGCAACACAGGTTTGATCATTTTCAAAAAGTTTTAAAGGTAAACCTCTTACAAGATTTCCCTTAACCAGTTTTGAAATTTATGTGTCCAAGCATCCTATGCCAAAGTTTAGATTCATCAGATGTGGCTTTTGCAAAGAGCCAGTAGACTCCTTTTCGGGAAACAATATTCTTTAAATTCAAACACTATACATATTGTTCTTTCTAGGAACTTTAAGTAAAACAGGACTTTCATTAGTTAACTTAAAGTTTGGAGATAAAACAATACATTCAGTGTCATTAAAGAGAACACTATTCTTTTTGTCGCACATTTGTGAGACACTAAAGAGGTTAAACTTTAACTCTCTTACAAAATACACATTCTCAAAATCTAAATTACCAGTTTTAATTATACCTCTGTCTGTGATTTTCCCTCCTTTGGGGTTACCTCCAAAGGCAACATATCCTCTATCAATTTCTTCAAATTCAGTAAGATAGGACATGTTCCCTGTCATGTGCCTTGAGCATCCACTGTCAATCACTCATTTATCTTGCAAATCTTGTTGTGGATTCCCCTACACATAAGGTAAGAAAATCACTCTCTTTTAGGGACCCAAGCCATCACTGACTTGGATCTGCCTTGTGCATTAATATAATCAAACCTTTTTAGGATGGTTGATGCATTATTGTGTTTAGAAACATGATCTATTACTTTAGTCTTTGGTTTCCAAATCCAACAAGCTGAGGCCTTAACAGCATTAACCTGGTTTCCCTTAACATCATTAAGTACTGCTTTTGCCTGAGCGAGTATTAACAACTGCCTTTCTGGTCTAGCAAGTATTATACAGTTTTATCCTTAACAGTATTAACCCTCTGATTAAAATTACTATTTTTAGTTGTTGTTTTGTTGTTAATGGGTCTTCTAACAGTTGAATGTGCTTTATTAAAAACATTTATCATTGGTCTTGCACTATTCATTGTTCTGGGTTGAGCAGTATTAACTGGTCTAGTAGTAGTAAGTGATACTAGGCCAGACCTTATTAATACTGCTTTTGGAACCATGTTATCTTAGTGACTGGTGGTGAGTTATTCTAGAAAAAATTCTGGTGATTCACCCGTAGTGTATAGTTCCACACTGGTTTTACCATCTTTTTATTATTAAACTGTCTATTGATGAGTTATTACAATCATACTATAGGTGATCAAAAACTTCCACTCACATAACAAGCTTTGTTAACATCCAAATTACCTTCCTAGTCTTGAAGAACATCATATTATTCAGTTTCTTTGGTGTTTCCTCTAGACTTTGTGTAGTTCGCTATTTGATTCCTTGTTTAACAGTTGTTTTTCCTAGAGATTTGAGTGATCTTTTAGATTTAACGAAAACTCTATTTTAGCAAAACTAGGTTTAACAGTTTTCTTTTGAATCTTAGCCTGAGGCACATTTTCTTCCTCGCTATCAGACACCCAATCCTCAATAATTGGAGCACCATTGTTCTTCCTAATAACCTTAGGCTTTGCTTTAGTAGTCTTAGCTTCACTAGTCTCAACTACATGCTTCTTAACTGTAGGCCCACTAACTATACGCTCATTCACAAACTCTTCTAGACCAGAGAATGACAAATCAGGTTTTGGAGGCATAAAGTTTCCTGTATAGGGAGGTGGAACATCATTATACCCTAAACCTATTTTGCACTTATCAACTATCTAATAGTCTATTAGTTTCCTTAAACTTTTAGATGAATTCTCAAGTTTTTCTACTATTAGCTGAATTTCATCTTTTTGTTTTTGAGCCAGATCCAGCTTCCTCCTAAGCTCTGTAATGGCTACTTCTCTTAAAATGAATCTCACGTTTTAAAACCTTGATATCTTCCTCATAAACAAACTCATTTTTCTTATAAACTAGAAGTCTTTCTTCAACAGACTCTAAACCTGTTTTATAAGTAATAGCATTTAACTTAGATGTCCTTAAGTCTTTTAACAGTTGTTCATTTTGTTCTTTAAGAATTTTAACATTTTTCAAACAAGATGATGAACAGTTTGAATCAGTAGATACCTCAGAGTTAGAACTTGTAGAAGAGTAAGCCATGAGTGCAAAGTTAGTTGGACCTTCTTCTGCTTGATCACTCCAATCATAACCAAAACCATCATAAGACATCAAAGCATTAGAAGTAGTTGTCTCTACTGGCACAACCCTTCTTGTGTTCTCCTTATACCTGTTTTCTTGGTTCCTAGGAGCCTTGCACTCCCTTGCAAAGTGTCCCCTTTTGTGGCAGTTGTAACACTCCACCTTGGACTTATCAAACCCAATGGTCTCATTACCATTAAGAATAAGCTTTCTTCTAGTGTTCTTCAAGAATCTCCTTGCCCTCATTATTAGCATAGCCATTTGCCACCTCAAGTCCATCTCTTCTAAACCATCAGGATTAATTTGTTGCAAGTCCTCATTGTCAAGTTGTGGACTGTTTGGTTGACACGCAAAGAAAGCACAGATAACAGCATCACTCAAGTTATTAATTGTTGTTGAGTTAACAGCAGTAGCTTGAGTGCTAGCAGTTGTAACACCATGAGCAGTATTAACTACTCCATTTATACTACTGGTGTTGTTTGAGGACACACATACTATGTTTTATGTGTTTGTGCTTGAGCTTGATGTCCCTTTGACCTCTGGTTCATAGATCTTCAGGTTGTTGTAAAGATCATCCAAATTTAATGTATCTATCTCAGGCTTGTTCCTCTACACAATGGTATGTGTGTTCCACTCTGGTGACAGTCTTCTTAAAAACTTCTAATTCACATCTTCTTATGAGATACTTTCACCATGAATCTATAACTGACTGATAAGCTTTTGAAGTCTATCAAAGGTTTGATCTAACTCCTCTAAGCTAGATGTAGTAAAATTTTCATACTGCTACTTTAGAAGATTCTTCTGAGTCTTTTTAGTAGCAGTATTCCCTCCAAACCTCTTCTCAACAGCCTGCAGCAATGACTTGGCATCTTTGATGGAGTTAAACCTCAATTAATGTTCATTAGGGATGCCCATCAATAAAGCGCTTCTTGCCTTCAACTCCAACCTACTTTGTGCCTTTTCTTCAGTAGTTGCAGGAGCAATTGTAGTCTCAACACCTTCAAAAACTTTTGTTATTAGGGGTGCACTACCATTCTTTATGACTTCCCATAGGGAATAATCAATCATCTCGATGTACTATTTCATCCTCATCCTCCAAAGCTCATACTCACCTGGTTTGAGCATATGTACTTTTTATGCAGCCACCATATGTAATGAGTCTTGATCCATGTCTTCTTAGCAAAGTTTCTCAAAGCAACAAGTTGTGATACCACTTATTGATCCCACTTGAATGGATCTTGAATTCCTTAGCTTGTGTAAGGTTTAGTTATGCAAGATAAATCCTACACAACTATGATACAAACTTTGTAAAATATATCAAAGATTATGCAGAATATAATCTTTGATCAATAAGAAGAATATGCAATAAAACAGTAATTCTAATGAACACACAGATTAACAAACAAAGCTTCCATATATTAATACGAATACTCTAACTAGTATTAGGGTTACAAAACCTTGAAGCTATAACAATATCAAAACAAAAGATTTCTAGATTATGATATCAAACTCTATGCCCTAGGACCTCCTTTTATACACCAAGGAGTCCTAGTCGATTTACAATATATTCCTAAAACTTTGAATATTATCAAAGATCTATTCTATAAATAACAATCCTTATCAACTAAGTAATCTTGATCTCCAATCAATCTTTATCTTTTCTCTGAGCGGTCTTTATCCTTTCTCTGATAGTAGAAAATCTTCTAGCAGTCTTAATCTTTTGAGCAGTTGTAACTTTGTAATAGCAGCATTAACTATAAACACTGACAGTAGTAACTTATACACCAGCAGCATTAACTGTGTACAAGCAATAGTAACTACTTAGAATATTTTCTTTAATCTTCTCCAGCAGTACTAACTTTACTCTAGCAGTAGCAGTAGTAACTAGCAGTACTAATATACACTAGTTGTACTAAGTTACACTAGCAGTACTAAGTTATACTAGCAGTACTAACTACTTAGCATATTTTTCATTAAAGTTAATGAACAGCACTAACTTTATGCTAGCAGTAGTAACACAAACCTTATCAACGGTAACTCTAAGATCATCAAGAAGTCTTTTAATCCCAACAAGTACTTCATTAACTATACAAGAAACACAGTCTCTAGTTAATTCTGAAGGTGTTGAAGAACAATTACAACCAACACGACTTGTTGATGATCCCTTTTTTGATATTCTTACTTTAGAACCAAGTTCTCAAGAATCATCATCAAATGTGCAACCATCCAACCCACCTTTTGAACACATCAGCAAATGGACAAAGATTCATCCTTTATAAAATGTGACCGGCAATCCTTCTAGACCTGTCTCAAAACAAAAACAGCTACAAATTGATGCCATGCGGTGTTTCTTTGATGTCTTCCTCACCTCTTTCGAACCGGAGAACTTTAAAAAAGCATTGCTGAAATCTTCATGGATCGATGCGATGCAAGAATAAATTTATAAGTTTGAACGACTGGATGTTTGGGAGCTTGTACCTTGTCCAGACTTAGCTATGATAATCAAACTAAAGTGGATTTTCAAAGTTAAGCAAGATGAATTAGGAGGGGTACTAAAAAATAAGGCAAGGCTTGTAGATAAGGGATATCGTCAAGAAGGGGGAATTAATTTTGAAGAATCTTTTGCACCTGTTGCTCACATAGAAGCAATCAGAATCTTCATTGCAAACACCGCCAACGGGAACATGACTATATACTAGATGGATGTCAAGACAGCTTTCTTAAACGGCGAGCTACGTGAAGAAGTCTATGTGAGTCAACTACAGGGCTTTGTAGATCCAGACAATCCAACTGACTCGCGAGTTCTCACCCCTTTTTATATACCAATAAATATAAATATATATAAATATACAACAAGGATCAGAATCCGCGAGACCAATGAAACCGAAAGCAGTGTAGAGTGTCTCCGGGACATTATGTCCCAACGAGGCTAGAATGGAAAATCGAATGACGAAATGACAGATGATGTTTGAATATGACAAGGATATGGAAATGATTGGGCACTAACACTAATAAGCAAATACACATAAAAATAAGCATAGAAATTAAGCTGGAACAAGGATAAAAGCTAGGAATGGTAAAAACACTTAAAACTTTTATACTAAGACTCAAATAAACTCAATTAAGCTTAAGACAAATTAAATAAGCTAAGCTAACTCTAAATAAGCAAATTCAAAAAGCAATTAAGCTAAATTAAGCAAGAAAACTCAGCAGTACTAGCAACAGTACTAACAGTATTAACTATCAGTACTAACTTGGAGTTAGTACTGCTAGCTTTGAGTTAGTACTGCTAGCTTTAACAAAACATAATGAACAGAAATAAGAATTATGCTTAAAACAGATATTTAACTATCCCTAATAGCACTCAGGCATAAGAATAAAGCAACCAATAAACATAAAATGGCAATTAAGATAACTAGCTACAAACTGATTACACTATTTTGAAATAACTTAGAAAAAGGAAAGGAAAATAAGCTTAAATAAGCTTACTCCTACAGACAGTAAAGGAAAATGGCTTAATCTACTCTAAAAAGCTAAGTAAATCTTAAATAAGCAAAAACAATAAGCTGATAAGCTAAAATGAACTAACAGTACTAACAGTTTTAACTAACAGTACTAACTTGGAGTTAGTACTGCTGGCTTTAAGTTAGTACTGCTAGCTTTAAAAGTTCCAAAAGTGAACTAGCAGTACTAACTATGGGTTAGTACTGTTAGTTGAGAATACCCCTTAAAGTTTTCAAAAATCATTTTTCTTTTTATTTTAAGCTGATTTGATCCTAATTTATTAAAAACAGATTATCAAAGAACAAACTAAGGCATTTATAAGCAGATTTTAGTTAAGAATAAGCACTTAAATAAGCTGAATTTTTCTAACAGTTTTAACTCAAAACTAACAGTTTTATTAAATGAACTAACAGTACTAACTAAGAAAGCTGCACAAACTACTTTTAAACTAACAACTAAGTAAGATAAGGACTAAACATCATGATAAAGCATAAATAAAAAAATATAAGCAACAAATAAGCACTTATAAGCAGATTTACAGTAAATAAGCAAAGTAAGAAATATAAAAACTTACAACTCCCTTGCTCAAAACAGGGCTAAATCAAGAATCTACAAGCTCTAGCTTGTATAAAACAAGCTAGTGAGAGTCCATAAGCCCATCCAGAACTGGCTTATCATCCATAAGCTATGGTATATTTGAGAGTGATTTTTGTGATTTTCTCTTAATTTCTTAGCTTTTTAAGTTTACTTAATTAAATCAGCTTATAAATAAGCTGTATTGAAAGCTTTTTTTGAACACAAAACAGCACAATTAAGAAACTTAACACTTGAAATTGTAAATTGACTTAAAACCTCAAATTTGTATTAAAACTTGAAAGTGTTACAAAGCTGAAAGTAGAAGCTGTAAATGACTTAAAACAAATTAAAAATGAAGCTAAGATATTCTAAGATTACAAACTAAAAAACTCGTTTCTCACTAACTAACTAACAGTACTAACTATGTTTACAAAAGACTCTATTTATAGCCGAAGTCTTCTTCTCTTGGACTTCTATCTCCTCTTTCTTCTGTGTTTCTTTGTAGAGACAAAAACTAAGTGTTCTTGTTGTGTGAGGTGATTCTAAAATAAATCCTAGCCTTCCATTTCTTTTGTGCTTCTTTGGAAGCAATCACAGCCATCGAAAATACTTAGGAAAGGTGAGGGATTGCCAACATGGCACTTATACAGCTGGGGGGTGATAGAGGAGTGGTTAAAATGATTTTTTTTTGTAGGGTGTTGAGTGTTTTGCAGGGAGAAGGTATGGGACGACATCCCTAAGTTGTACCTGGGTTTTGTTTTGGGCGGGAAGAATGGAGTTTGGGAAGGTTGGCAGCTTTGGCCCCTCAACTCTTATAACCTCATTGCAAACCTTCGCCCGGTTTGCAATTTCGACCCTTGTCTTTTTTCTTTTGAAATACAACTTGAGGTTTGGCAGTTTTAGTCCCTCAAGTTGTATTTTCTTCATGTGACTGACTTTTGACTTTGACTGACTTTGGCTTCTGATTGACTTTGTCTTTTCCATCTCGTGCTTAGTTTGGTCAATTTTTGGCTTTCTTTTTGAATATCCGTTTCTGCAAATTTCAAAATAGCACAAACACATACAATAACAATGTATTTTTGGTTTTAAGTTGTTAGTCATTTTAAGCCCGTTTTATGGAAAATGGTTATAGTGTGATTAATTAATCACATTACCAAAATCCCCTATACTAAGATATTGGCGTGTCCTCTCTCGCAAGTTATGAAGTAATCACTCACGAAAACTAAAGATCTTAATCCCTCGACTTAATACTCGAAAAGCAGCCTAAGTGTTCGTCTAGGTCATCTTAAATAGAATCAATAGCTTTGTCAAGTCCCGTTTCACCATTTTTTATTGTACAAATACTATCTCTAATATTTTTTGATTTTCCTTCCCTTTTTCTTGACTGCCTGTTTGACTTCCTTTATTTTATAAACACTGGGATCATAGAATGAGAAGCGCCCATAGAATAATCTATGGATCTCCTGACGGATAAATTCATCGTCCTCGATTTTTCACTAGTTCCAAACCAAGCAATTAAACAAGATCATTTAGTCAAATATAAGTCTAAAGGTTAAGCACTCATTACTTTTGACTTGTGAGCTTTTAACTCAAACATGGATATATTGATTCTTGAACACATAATGATGTAAATTTATTTGAAGTCATTGCAAAAAGTTAGTAGTGGTGTCTCGCGTTTCAATCACTCAATCATAGCTATAACTTATTTCATAGTCGTAATTCAAGATGAACACGACTCAAAGCATTTAAGAAGAGACTCAGGGTAAAAATAGACATCATCACAATCTCGAGAAAGAATATTTGATAGTAGGTCTTGTGTATAAATTAATTGTGATAGACTAGAACATAAGAATTTGGCTAATCTTGTGTGAAGCTGTGTGGCCAACGATGCGTTTATCTGTCTAGATTCACTGTCATCCGCATGTCTTAAGAGACGCTCGAGATAGTCGCAGCAGCACACATGCGTTGCTTAGTTTGAACACCTACCTAGGCCTCGCTCCCTAGTAGGATATCACAACCAACGACCGGTGTTCTTAGTTTGAAAACCCACCCCGTTGCTAGCGTAGTGGGAAATCACATCAACACCTTATTCCTAATATGGCTAAGGATAGGTGTCTTAGTTTGAACCTACTAGGACTCGCTTTCCTGGTGAGAGTATCACAACACACCAAAAAAGACCTTGTCTTAGTTGTAACCCCCTTCTCGTTTGGTTAGCAGAGTGGCGTTTCTTGACACATCTTCTTTACTTGCTCCTATAATCAAATGCTTGCTTCATTGGCGTAATTTCAATATTCATGCATTTTTGCATTCATATTTCATTCATGCTTCTTTGGCATTTTAACTTTCAAATTACTAAGAACAGAAAAACCTCGCTTTAAAGAATCAAGTTACAAATTTGAAGCTTTTTCTAAAAACATCGATTGACTTAGTTGAATTGAAATGAGCACGTATGATTAGGTGGATTAAAAGCTAATGGGAGAAAAAGCCACAAGTTACTCATATAAGCTTTAGAAGAATCTTGCTCAGCACATAAACTTATATTTAACTCTATCACTTCTTGTTCTTCACCTTATTAAAATTCGAAGCAATAGAATTCGTGAAAGCTTAGCCTACAATTGAGGAACTAGCTAGGGCTCAACACGCCCGATCGAGTCAAAAATTATTCTCATTCTACCCATTAGGAGAGTCGAAACTGTGACAAAACACTTATTTTATTTTTGAAAATTTTTTAAATTTTTTCATTTTTTGGTATTTTTGCAAAAAATTGGTGGTAAAAACGGGATTACGTGACAACAATGGCTGCAGGCAACAATCAAATCGAAGATCCCCCCCATACTAGAACTAAACATCGTCCTCGATGTTTTGAAAGGGGCACCTACGTAAATCTAAGGCCGTTTATTAAGTGTGCCAAAAGATAAAACGTTAGTCGATTAGATTTGGATACTGGATTCCTAAAATGAAGCTGAGGATGTGAAACTCTTGTGGATGAAAGACAAAACTGAGAGCACGAGAGTCTTCACAATCCGGGCAATCCTGGACAATTAACAACACAAACACGAAACACGGGTAATGGAAGAGGCGAGCCTCCACACAACAAGAAAACACTTATTCATTTTTACACAATACTACCTCCCACGAAGCGCTTGTTTAAGGTCGCTATGCTTGACCCGTCACCTGAATTTATTGGTTCATGGGGAATGTGTGGAGATCTGGGACTACCAATTGTGGTACGTCCCCTCCAAAGTTCTTTAGAGCTGCATACGGTTGAACCATTTACTTTGAAATTTGGCCCAGAGTTTTGGGATAACTCGACAGTGCCATATGGAAAAACTTGGGTTACAGTGAATGGTCCACTCCAACGGGTCTTAAGCTTGCCCGAGAAAATCTTCAATCTAGAGTTAAAGAGGAGGACTCGATCACCGACGTTGAAAACACGATTTTTGATCTTGGAGTCATGGATTCTCTTTGTTTTCTCTTTATAGATCAAAGAGTTCTCATAGGCATGATCACGAAGTTCATTAAGTTCATTGAGTTGAACTTTTCTGTGATCACCCGCGGTTTTGATATCAAAGTTTGTATGCTTAAGGGCCTAGTAAGCTTTGTGCTCGAGCTCAATCGGAAGATGACATGCCTTCCCGTACACTAACTTGTATGGAGTACACCCGATGGGTGTTTTGTAAGCTGTGCGGAAAGCCCAAAGTGCGTCATCTAATTTATCCGACCAAGAGGCACGATTTTCGCCCACGGTCCTTTCAAGAATTCGTTTCAAACCACGATTGGAACCTCACTTGTCCGCTTGTTTGTGGCATGATACGCTGGTAGGAGAGACTAGTTGTTTGTGACTCCGTATTTAAGCATGACCTTTGCAAATTGGTCATTGCAAAAATGGGTTCCGCGATCACTTATGATTGCACGAGGGGCACCAAATCTGGCGAAGAGAGATTTAAGAAATTTGCAAACAACTCGGGCGTCATTGGTGGGGAGCGCTTTTGCTTCAACCCATTTTGATAAATAATCAACGGCCACGAGTATATATTTGTTCCCTCTTGAAGACGGGAACGGCCCCATAAAATCAATGCCCCACATGTCAAAGATTTCGCAAACTTGGATAGAGTTTTGTGGCATCTCATCACGTTGCGAAATTTTGCCTTGACGTTGACATATGTCACATCGGGTGACAAAGTCGTGGGCATCCTTGTAGATCGTGGGCCAATAGAAACCTGAATCGAAGATCTTTTTAGCGGTGTAATTGGCACCGTAGTGTCCCCCAGTGGGTCCACTGTGGCAAGCTTTAAGAATGTCAAAAGCTTCTTGCCCCGAAACACAACGCCGAATCACTTGATCCGCACAGATCTTGAATAGAAAGGGGTCGTCCCAAAAGTAGTGTTTGACGTCTTTGAAAAACTTTCTTTTCTGCTGAGACGACATTCCTTTGATCACAAAATTCCCCGCATGGTAGTTTGCAAAATCGGCAAACCATGGGGCATTATCATCACCACGAAAGGTAACCATCCCAAGTGTCTCGAGAGGAAATGTTTCCGTAATTTCCTTTTTCTCGAGCTCACTTTGATGGGGATTTTCAAGTCTAGAAAGGTGGTCTGCGGCGAGATTTTCTGCTCCTTTTTTATCACGGATAACGACATCAAATTCTTGGAGCAGCAAAATCCACCGGAGCAATCTTGGCTTAGCATCCTGCTTAGCAAGCAGGTACTTGAGAGCCGAATGGTCCGTATACACTATGCTTTTGGACAAGACAAGATATGGCCGGAATTTCTCGAAAGCATACACTACGGCAAGTAATTCTTTTTCCGTTGTAGTGTAATGTGCTTGAGCCTCGGTCATAGTTTTGCTTGCATAGTGTATCGGCTGGAAGTGCTTGGTCTTACGTTGCCCTAGGACTGCCCCAACAGCAAAATCACTTGCATCACACATGATTTCAAAGGGCAAGTCCCAATCGGGAGCAACTAGAATTGGAGCCTGGGTTAACTTCATCTTAAGGGTTTCAAATGCTTCGATGCATTCCTTCGAGAAGATAAACGGAGTTTCTTTTTCAAGGAGGTGGGTCATAGGCCGGGCGATTTTGGAAAAATCCTGAATAAATCGTCGGTAGAATCCGGCGTGACCGAGAAAACTGCGAATACCCTTCACGGTAGTGGGATGAGGCAATTTTGCAATGACATCAACTTTTGCCTTATCAACCTCAATCCCGGATTTAGAAATCTTATGGCCAAGGACTATGCCTTCCTTGACCATAAAGTGGCACTTTTCCCAATTTAGCACAAGATTGGTGTCTTCACACCTTTGGAGCATTTTGTCTAAATGGGAAAGGCAAGAGGAGAAAGAATCACCGAAAACCGAGAAATCATCCATGAAGACTTCCATGGTTTTCTCAATCATATCGTGAAAGATTGCAACCATACACCTTTGGAACGTGCCTGGTGCATTGCATAACCCAAAAGGCATGCGACGATAGGCAAATGTCCCGTAAGGGCAGGTGAAGGTAGTCTTCTCTTGATCAAGTGGGTCAATTGGGATCTGAAAGTAGCCGGAGAATCCGTCCAAAAAGCAATAGTACTCATTTCCGGCTAATCTTTCAAGCATCTGATCCATAAATGGCAACGGGAAATGGTCTTTACGAGTTGCATCATTGAGTTTTCGGTAATCGATGCAAACTCGCCATCCCGTAACCAACCTAGTGGGTATTAACTCATTTTCTTCATTTTCACCACGGTTATGCACAATGAACCGGGCTTACCCAGGGACTGTCAGAGATAGGATAAATTAACCCGGCATCAAGAAGTTTGATAACTTCTTGCTTAATAACTTCATGGATTTTAGGGTTAACTCTTCTCTGATGTTGAACTACAGGTTTGGCATTTTCCTCCATCAAAATCTTATGGGTGCAAAACTGTGGATCTATCCCCTTGATATCAGAAATCTTCCAAGCTATGGCATGTTTGTGTGACTTAAGAACCTTGATCAGGGCGGTTTTATCCTCATCTTTTAAGTTTTTAGCGATTATGACGGGTAATTTGTCATCACCCTCCAAAAACGCATACTCAAGATGGGATGGTAAGTCTTTAAGTTCTAGGTCGGGAGAATCTTCACATGAAGATTTAATCTTTTCAGGCACATTAATTTCACAAACTGGTGACGGAGGGAGATTTGGGTCACTATTGATCACACTTAAAAATTCCTCAAGGTAAACGGTATCTCCCTCAGAATTATAGATGCCGTCAACACCTGGTGATATTGAATCATCATGTTCAAGAAATTCATAGATCTCTTCTATTAGAAAGTCACTTCCTCCGAAGGGAGTGAAAGATAGAGAGCGAGAATCGATCATAAGTTCCGTAGTAGAAGTGGGATTTCCAGTTTCAAAAATTTCAAGTATTTCTTGAACATATTCTTCACAAGCAATGTCAATAACATCGACTCGGTTAACCGATTCAATGATATTGTAGGAGAAAGTTTTAGTATCACCAACTTTGAAGGTCACAGATTGGTCATCATGTCTAAGGGTCATTTGTTCACCGTGAACATCTATTAAGGCACGTGCCGTCCTCAAAAAAGGTCTTCCTAAGATTAGGAGAACTCGAGGATCGGCAACGTAATCAACGACCACAAAATCGGCAGGAATGAAAAACGTTCCAACTTTCACGAAAACATCCTCGGCGATGCCGGTTGGAGTAGAAATCGTTTGGTCGGCAAGTTCAAGAATCATTCGGGTTTTGGTCAAAGCTAGGAGACTTAGTTCTTTCCAAATGGAGAGAGGCATTAGGTTGATGCTTGCACCGAGATCGGCCAAGGCTAAACATTCATTCATCTTCGGAAAGTCACATGGTATAAGAAATCTACCGGGGTCTCCAAGTTTCTCGGGAAACTTTTTTAGGATAACCGCCGAGCAATTCTCGTTTACCGGTGTCTTTGTCAACTCAATTATCTTATCCTTGTCATTGAGGAGCTTTCTAAACATTGGTGCAAATTTGGGCATGTGTAGGAGAGCGTCCGCGAAACTTAGCTCGAAATGGAGATTCCAAAAAATCTCCATAAATTTTGAAGCTAGAAGATCGTCTTTTTCACGGAGCTTTTCTTTGTTGGCCCTTGAAGGATAAGGCAATGTTGGTTTAGTCTTTGGAGCAACAACGGGCTCACCAATTTGGTCATCAGTTTGGACTACCAGAGGTTGGATGTTTTTGGTGCTTGGTTGCACCGTATCCTTTGTCACCTCGGGTTCATTTTCCGTCTCTTTAGGAGGAGAAGAAGTTTGAGGTCCATTATAGGAAACACCGCTTCGGGTAGTGATTGCTTTCACATCACCTTTCGGGTTAGCAATGGTGTTGCTTGGAAGAGAACCCGAGCCCGAAGTAGAAGCGGTATTACTATTCACGAATTTGGTGATCAGGTCCGTTATATTTGCCATTTGATTTTGCATATTTTGCATAACCGCGTCATTAGCTTTGACGTAGTTATCAAAATCGGGCTTAGACACACCTAGTGCTGGTGGAACTGGAGCTTGGTAAGGTGGAGCTTGAAAAGTCGGGGGTTGATTAATCTGGGGTTGGTAAACTTGTCCTTGATTGAAATTATTACCCCGATTTTGGTTAAAATTGTTCCCCCGATTTTGGTTGAAATTGATCCCTCGATTTTGGTTGTTTTGATGGTTTTGCATAGGAGGAAAACCGAGAGGTCAAATTTGGTTTGCAACCATCTAAGGTCGGTAACTGGCATTCCCTTGGTTGTAGTTAACTGCGGCGGCTTGTAACACGTATTCTTGGATATTGTCACGATAAATGTTGCCATCGGTGGCTGGACAATTTTGGTAAGAATGACCACCCCCGCAAGTTACACAACTTTGCTCGACTGCTTTTACAGGAGCGGGAGCTGGAGTTTGGTTTTTCTTATCGAGAATCAATGCTCTAACCATATCTTTCAGCTCAGCAACATCGGATGAAACTGCTGGGGTAGAAGAGCTCGTACTCACTTTGGCAACGACTGCCTTGCTTCGTGATTGACGAACTTTGGACTTGCTCTCGATGATTTTTAGGCATTCTCGAGGCATTTTATCCAGAAAGTTACCACCCGCAGCGGAGTTCAATGAATCTTGATCATTCGAATTTAGGGAATTATAGAATGTATCGAGTTGATGCAATTCTGAAAACCCATGATGCGGGCATCCCCTAAGAAGATCATTGAATCGGTCCCATGCCTCGTAAAACGTTTCATCAAATTTTTGTTGAAATCTCGTGATTTCATTTCGAAGATTTGTTGTTTTAGAGGGAGGGAAGAATTTGTTAATGAATTTCGAAACAAGATCATCCCATGTAAGAATCGATCGAGGGGGTTCTTTTTCAAGCCAAATCCGGGCGGCTCCCTCGAGGGAAAATGGGAAAAGCATAAGCTTAACCGACGTACTCGGGACGTTCGGGAACTTCATCGTAGAAGTGATCTTGTTGAAATATCGGATGTGAGCATGTGGGTCTTCTTTATCATGTCCAAAAAATTGCTTGTTTTGAACAAGATTAAGTAGACCATGCTTGATCTCAAAGTTGTTCGCGGTAATTTCGGGAACAACGATCGCATCCTCGTAACCCTCGGTGGGTGCTTCGAGTTGATTCACCATGCTTGCTTGATCTCATTATGGAATCGTTCTCAAAGCAGACAATAACACGGTAAGAGTGAATAGATAGTTATATCTTTCTGATTTAGTCGTCAAGTCATTTACTTGGTCAAAGTGATATCCTAGTTATCACAAGATTGATTCATAAAGAATCTTGCAAGTCACTACCATGAGCTTGTTTGATGTTGGCTCAAGCAGGATTTCCATCTTCACTGTGAATTACTTGAGTATCCTCTATGTTCTGGAAAGATCTCAAGGATAAAGTGTAGGACTCTTTGTTACAGCTTGTGAACATTATGGTGTTCAACAAGTGTAATTTGACATTGTTTCCTAATGAGATTTATTAATTTGATCTCTTCTGGCTCTTTGGACTCGATTTTGTGCACTTTTGGTTTTAGTTAATCGGAGGCTTTTGGAGCCAGATCTGCCACATATTTCAATATCTAACAATCTCGGAATGAGGATGTCAATAGATAACGTGTGTATCTCCCGTGACAAATGAGGACAAAGTTCTATTGAGAGAAACCCGATATGGCTGGGAAGGGTTGTGCATTGGGCATCACTGGGTCCATGATGTCGTCTTCAATATCAACAATCATCATTTGTGATTTTGATAGATTATGTATTGACCCGGTTTCTGCCTAAGTTGTGTGGAGGCTTCTTTCTTTTCACCCTTTATCCATACATTTCTTTTTAATTCTTCAACCCCTTCAATGCTTACCAAGACTTCATTACTAACACCTTGTTGTGATTGTTCCAGTGTTAGCTCAATCTTAGTCGGCATTCTTCCCTTATACACATTCATCTCCAATCATACCTAAGGACTGCTATTTCTAACTATGGAGTGTCATTGGGTAGATCCCTCCGGTTCTGGTTGGATCGTAGGACTTATACCTTAACTATAACCACTGTTTGACTTCATACTCGTCGTTGAAATTAATAGGTTGTGGGGTATGAGATGACCATAAAACCTTTTTCTGACATTTTTATATTCAAATTAACTCCCCTACATAGGCTGCGATATTCGAAATTGTTTAGCTCATGGCAAGGAAAGAGTTAGGCATTTGAGCTTTAAAGGATCACATTCGTCTATAACATATTTTAATCACATTTTCTCCCCTTATTTTAAATAATAAAACACTTAGTATTTGAATACAATTGATTAAATTTGACATGAATAAATTCCATGGGGAGGGGAAAATATATACCACGATATAGCATGAATTCAGATTTCGATAGCTCCCCTTCAACAGTATATGTGGGATACCAATATTTATTAAAACTTGACATTGGAATGAAAAATTGATATGACACCACAAAATGTTGAAGACGGAGTGAGATGCCTTAGTGAATAATGTATATTATTAATTGACATTAAGTTTCCACATTTTAATTTCACAAAATGTGTTTGGATACATAAAATTGACATTTATGAGATGTACCAACACATTAAAAGGCTTTATGATTTAAAAAGTCCCCCTCAAATTTGATTCACATAAATGACATTTTCGTTACAATTCTTTGAAAATAATTCGAGGACAGGGAGCGTTGAACAACAATTTTCACAAATACCACTTTTTATGGAAAAAATACCACAAAATATATTGTAGACAATTTGACATTGAAAGTCCTTTTTGAAAAATTGTGTTCAACGATTTTAAAAACATGATAGAAGACTTCTCTTCTATTTTAGAGTAAGCGCACTGAAGCATACACTTCCCTTGTTACATTCTGAGACGAGTTATGTATGAAATGTAATAAGTCATGGAAGAAATATTTAGAGAAATTGAATGTTGAAAAGCATTTGAAATCCTGTTTCGAACTTTCATTTACACGGCCCGTGTCGATGTTTGTTAATCAACATTTCTAGGTAAGTAAATGTTATCGATTCCAAGAGACATGGCGGAGAAGATTCTTTGTGGTATTTTCTGAAAATTTATGATTTTTATATTTGTGGGGGTTTTTTTTTCTACGTTTTATATTTTTCTATTTTCTTTTTGTTGGTTTTATATTTTTGTATAAAAATAATTTATATAAAAAAATATGGAGATAATAAAAAATATTTACAAATCGAAGTTTCCATTAGCAGTGACAGTTATGGCTAGAGTTGAAGTGGATGAAGGTTGTAATTCAGGTTGTTGTTTGAAGTTTAGTTGATGCATTCTTAATAAGTTGACAGCGGACAAGGACTTTAAAACAACTTAATTTTCTCCATTGAAATATTCGTCGAACAAAGGACCGAATAACAAATCCAGCTCATTTGACGTTGTTTACTGGACTCGCTGCTTGATGAACTTCTGTTGGGACACTTGTGGTGCGAGAGGCTTGTTGAACCGTTTTGTTCATACGATCAATTTGACATTGAGATCTGAGGCTTGATCTGTTGTAACAATACGTCATTTGAATTGAGGGTCGATGGCCTGAAATTGTTTATGAGCAGACATCCATTTTTCTTTATCATCATTGTGAAATCCCACTTTGACAATGGTTTTGAGAGATCATCCTTTTCTAGCAACCATACTCTGAATTTTTCCTTGTTGAATTTTTCATAAGGTACCTGCACTTAAACCAAGACTTTGTTCCTTTGAAAATTGATTGTTGTCTGCACTTACATCCAGAGTTTGTTTGCCATTCTGGAATTATGAGGGGATATTACATTGAGCTATGTGGGGGTTCCAATGTCAACCTTGCTTGTGCACGAGGTGAATAACTGTCTTGTAGGAATCCACTTTAGACCAACAGTATTTGAAAATTCTTACCTGTGGGTTTCTCACCTCAAGATCAGATCTTGGAGATGTTTCTCACAACAACAACGGAAGTCTTATTATGAGAAAACCTATGTCCTGTAAAGATCTGTCTACTAGGTTTCTGAGTATGACTCTTTTGATCTACGGGTTTGTTACTGTTTGTGGTCTTGTTGGATTGGGTCTTAGCACGTGAATTTACTTCCTTCAGGAGTTTTGTTATACAAGCCATATGATTGCATTAAAGACACTCTTATGACATGTGAACAAACAAAGTTTTTGGCAATCTGAAAAAGAACTAGGAAACTTCTTAGAGTGATTGCTTTGGGCCAACGTTATCGTAACGCGACACTAATATCTTAGATAAAGGCAAAACTACTGGATGTTTGATGTTGCTCCCTAGGTTTGGTTTGCTTATCATCAAGTAGTGGTTTGGTTATTCTCGCAGAAGTAGGCCATGTTTGTTCGAGTTCCTATCTCTTTTTGTATCTTTTTCTTTAGTAACATCAAGATACGTGATATTAATGAAATCATGTTCATTTGAACTAAATCTTGGCATGTTCTTAGAACTATTCCTAGATGAGCTAGATGCAATCATGTGATCAGGTTTTGCAAAGGTGGATTCTGTTTTCTTAGGCAAATAATGTTGAGTGACTGGTTTTGATAAAATTCTTGTTCACATCAACTTGGGAGACAAACCGTTGTTTTGACATTTGAGCCCTTGCAGATTTAAACGCATTCGGTTGTCTAACAACTGATTGATTTGTTAGTGATGGTAACACCGGTTTCCCCAAGACTGATGTTTTATCAAACTTAGTATCTACACTATTTCCTTTTAAACTTCCTTAAGTCATTTTTTAAGAGGCATCAATTGCCAAAATCCTTTTACCTGAATCTGAGTTTTTTAATTCAGTATTATTGGCAAGCAAAGATGTTTTCTGGCTCTGTAGTTTAGATCTCGTGATTTTAATAGATCATAATAATCTTTGTAATGCTGTTTCAAAAGTTCATTTTCCTTACGGTTATGTAGCCACACTATGTTCTGCTAATTCGATGTTCATTGTTTCAAGTACATCAAGTTTCCTTTTCAAATCTTGGACTTTATTACGTCTTGCATCATAAATGGTCCAGTTGCCGATTTTAAAGATTTTGATTTGATATTTAAAGTTCGAGAGCAATTGCAATCGTGCTTCCCATTCTTGAAAAATCTTTATGAAATTGAGCAACTGTCTCTGTGAGCAAATATTTTCATGACTCGAGTGATTGTTTTGAGTATTCATGGTCTGTTATCAGGTGATGTGAATCAGGCATATGACTTTTTAACTTGGAAATGTTTCAGGATACTGGTCATACCCTACCTTCAACAATGATTTTTTTCAGGGTTGCTAGTATGCTGTTGTCCTATAGCAAAGATATTGCATTCTGCTGTCATTGCTACCTCAGCCATTTGGCTCTCTCGTCATAAATGGGTTTGATATCATGCATCATCACCATCTGTAGCCATTCCCTGCCTGCTGCTATCATCTTGCACTGTTGAGTCTGTCCATAATTGCTTTCTGTTTCAACCAAATCAGCATCAATGCTTTACCCGTATCAATTTACTCTCTGGTGTCTGCTTTGTCTTTTATTCACCCTTTCTTTCATTTACTGTCTTTGATGACGCTTCTTTCAGCTAATGGACTTCTTTAACATTACTCAGTGTTGTGAGTAGTGTATCTCTGAAGTGTTGAACCTTGATTCCAGTGTATTCAACCTAAGTACGTGTCTGTCATTTGATGTCATAATCAATGTAAAACTTTGGAATTGATGAACTTTTGGAACTGGTTGTTTACCACCCAACAAAGCTGTCATGGATCCATCTTTCTTGAAATTATCTTTGGTCATGCTTTGCTGTTGTGTAGTTGATCTTCGTTGAGTAGGCATTGTTCTTGTGAAAGTATCAGCATCTTGACCATAGATTGACTGATTTCCCGTCTGAATCCTTGTTTCTATGTGAAGTGCCTTTTAATTCATCTTTTGACATGAACTTGAAGGTGTGAATGAAGAGATCGGAAAATATGCCATGCCGATTTCTTTTGCTTTTTGACATCTTGTATTTGATTGCATGCACATCTTTTGTTTCAGAATTCAAGCTGCATTCCTTTACTAATTTGATGGATGCAGTCTCTGAATTACTGTCTTCTTTCTCAGAAAAAGTGTTTTGTATGACTACTAAATCAACTTTCAATGCTGGAATTAGATTTGAATGATTTTCTTGTTAATTTGCCTCAGACTGATTTTGTTTCAACAATTTGTGGTGTTCGTTGTTGATGAAGAATTAACTCACGCATGTATTTCTCGAGGGAATCCATGTTAAAGATCATTGCATCGTAAAGTGATGAGCATCATATCTTGTTTAATACTGCATTCGCCGCTTTTAATTGTGAATATGAAAGGGCATTTTCAAACGTTGTTCTGAGATCTAGTCAAAAGTAGTTGCTCTGGGCAATCAGTCCTTGAAAGTATTCATGTTTAGGCGTAGATTGTTGTTCTAGTAAATCAAAGTTCTTGAGAGAAACGTTCTTTGAAGATAGGCATCGTGCCATAATCTTGTTAAAGTTTCGGAGGAAAAAACTTAAATAGAGACTTGATTTCGTTAAGAATGATGCATGCATATACTTCTTGAAAGTTGTGTCTTCCTCTTGAATGTTAGAATTTGAACACGAAGAAACCTGTGGGACATTCTGAAGAACAACTTGATGTTTAAGTTGCAAATTGGGGGTATTTGAATTTGACATTATGAATGATGTTGTTGTAAATGGATATTGGATCTTAAGTGTTATGAAGTTATTGATTGTGGTTTCAAATGAATTAACGTTCACGGGATTTTACAAATCTATGATTAGAACCGATAAAAATTTAACGGGATTTTACAAAATCAATAGAAAACCGTGAAAGATTTGATTCGGAATCAGCGGCCAATGATTTAATTGTCTAAAAACAGATAATTTTCTGGCTAGGGTTAAAGTTGTTTGTTTAAATAGGCTCACCAAACTGAAACGGGCCTAAAAATACAGATGGGCCGTGAGCAAGAACAAAAACAAGTCTAACACAAATTCCAAAAAACTAAAAAATGTCAATAAATCTTAGTAAACGAGTGTTTTGGGCTTTGAAAAATCCTTAACCAGCTAACGGGTGGATACAGCGTGATCCGTCACGTTTTTCTCTTCGATTTGAGAGGTCACGGGCCTGAAACAGACTTACGGATCAAAAGTTATGACAGTTTTACTGAAACCCTTTTCTTCACACAAGATTTCTAGACAAAACGCAATGAAACTTGGTCAAAACGCAACGAATGTTGTCAAAACGCAATGAATAAATTAATTGGGCAGAGTTTCTCTTAGTCAAAACGCAGTGATGGTCTTCAAAACGCAACCTGTGGAGACAAAACGCAATGGTCAAAACGCAGTGACTCAAAACGCAGTGACTCAAAACGCAATGCCTCAAAACGCAGTGACCAAAATGCAATAGTCAAAACGCAGTCTCTTTTCTTCAAAACGCAATGCCTCAAAACGCAACATGAAAAAGTCAAAACGCAACAAGAACTTTTCCAGTTTGTCAAAACGCAACGACGAAATATACGACTTTTTCTTCAAAAAATGGCCTAAAAATCACCCTTTTTGACCTTTTAGCTTGATTTCTCTTGCACAATTAGCTACCTTATGCCTAGATCCTGCTTAATAACATAAACATTCACACATCTAAGCCCAAAAATTCGGGTTTGATTTTTTTCTATTGACTTCTTTTTGACCACGAATTTGATCTTGTTTAACCACACGAATTTTAATCACTAAACACCCCTTTAGCTCTGGTACCACATGTTATCCCATGTATTTAATCCATTACACAACAATAAATATACCAAAATGCTAGAAAATGAGAAGAAATCTTAGAGAGAGAAACAAAGAGAATATTAGATTAGAGAGAGAGTGGAGGATTACAAGTGAAATGAAAATGTAACCAACACCCTTCACCAAGTGTGGTGAAGGGATATTTATACCCAAGGCACTTGGGCTTTCTAAAATGGGCCGGGCTTGGCATAACTTGGGCTTTGAGCCCAAAACACGGACAATATTAGATTACAATCTAAGCCAGTTGAACCCGACTAGCCTATTACATTACAAGACCTAGTTTGACTTCCTTAGACCGATAACATTCTTGTTTGACTTAATATAATTAAGGCTAACAAAGGTGGAGCTTGAAAAGTCGGGGGTTGATTAATCTGGGGTTGGTAAACTTGTCCTTGATTGAAATTATTACCCTAATTTTGGTTAAAATTGTTCCCCCGATTTTGGTTGAAATTGATCCCCCGATTTTGGTTGTTTTGATGGTTTTGCATAGGAGGAAAACCGGGAGGTCGAATTTGGTTAGCAACCATCTGAGGTCGGTAACTGGCATTCCCTTGGTTGTAGTTAACTGCGGCGGCTTGTGACACGTATTCTTGGATATTGTCACGATAAATGTTGCCATCGGTGGCTGGACAATTTTGGTAAGAATGACCACCCCCGCAAGTTACACAACTTTGCTCGACTGCTTTTACAGGAGCGGGAGCTGGAGTTTGGTTTTTCTTATCGAGAATCAATGCTCTAACCATATCTTTCAGCTCAGCAACATCGGATGAAACTGCTGGGGTAGAAGAGCTCGTACTCACTTTGGAAACAATGGCCTTGCTTCATGATTGACGAACTTTAGACTTGCTCTCGATGATTTTTAGGCATTCTCGAGGCATTTTATCCAGAAAGTTACCACCCGCAGCGGAGTTCAATGAATCTTGATCATTTGAGTTTAGGGCATTATAGAATGTATCGAGTTGATGCAATTCTAAAAACCCATGGTGCGGGCATCCCCTAAAAAGATCATTGAGTCGGTCCCATGCCTTGTAAAACGTTTCATCAAATTTTTGTTGAAATCTTGTGATTTCATTTCGAAGATTTGTCGTTTTAGAGGGAGGGAAGAATTTGTTAATGAATTTCGAAACAAGATCATCCCATGTAAGAATCGATCGAGGGGGTTCTTTCTCAATCCAAATCCGGGCGGCCCCCTCAAGGGAAAATGGGAAAAGCATAAGCTTAACCGACGTACTCGGGACGTTCGGGAACTTCATCGTAGAAGTGATCTTGTTGAAATATCGGATGTGAGCATGTGGGTCTTCTTTATCATGTCCAAAAAATTGCTTGTTTTGAACAAGATTAAGTAGACCATGCTTGATCTCAAAGTTGTTCGCGGTAATTTCGGGAACAACGATCGCATCCTCGTAACCCTTGGTGGGTGCTTCGAGCAATTGCGCCATAGTACGATTATCAGCCATCGTAACTATGGGAGGATTATCAGGTTTCTCAAGATTGGATGATTCAACAGAAGTTTGTTGGACTTGCTGTTGTCGACGTTTACGGGCTTGAGAACGAGTGCGCATGCACAAAATAGAAATATAAAAAGAAAATCTACACTAATTTTTTTGGCTTTTTCAATGATTTATTCACAATTGATTTTAACGGACAATGAGATAAGACAACTTAAACCAAATAATCTACTTACTTCACGGTAGCTCTCAAAAAGATAAACGCACAGGTGAGCGGAGGAGTAGGAATAGCGCGAAGCTTATTTCTCCTTTCGGGTCGTAGTTCCTAGGAACAACCCTCCTTATACCCACTTTATAGCTTGTTTAACTTTTCAAGGTGAGCCGTATATCGTAAGAGACACAAATGGCAAGTTTTAAATCTTTTGTTCGAGTTGGGAACCAATAAGTTCACCGGAAGTTATTATGATAATACCTCAATTGAGAATATTATATTTTGGTATTTTTACCAATTTGTGAATTTTATTTCTTTTTATGGAAAATGTTTTTATATTTTTGGTTTTTTTCTTTTGTTTTTATATGATAATTATACTAATAAAAGAAAATGAAAAATATTTTTGTACTTTTTATAGAAGAAAATATTCACAGATGTAAACACAAATTTTCAAACGTTACGAAATTCGTTTCACAGCCTCCCCGGCAGCGGCGCCAAAATTTGACTCGCGTAAACTTACTCCTTAAAATCTATCTATATATAATATAAATACAACAAAGGATCAGAATCCGCGAGATCAAGAAAACCGGAAGCAGTATAGAGTGTTCCCGGGTCGTTATGTCCCAACGAGGCTTGAATGGAAAATCGAGATACGATTGATGATTGATGTTTGTTTATGACAAGGATGTGAATATGATTGGATACTAAACCTAATAGGCAAATGAACACAAAGATAGACAAAGAACAATAAGCTGGAACAATAATAAAAGCTAGAAATGGAGAAAACACTTAAAACTTTTACACTAAGACATAAATAAGCTCAAATAAGCTTGAGACAAACCAAATAAGCTATGCTAACTCTAAATAAGCAAATTCAAAAAGCAATTAAGCTAAATTAAGCTAAATTAAGCAAGAAAAACTCAACAGTACTAACAATAATACTAGCAGTATTAACTACCAGTATTAACTAATAGTCCAAACTAACAGTACTAACTTGGAGTTAGTACTGCTAGCTTTAAGTTAGTACTGGTAAGCTAATAAAACACAAAGAGACAAGAAATAAGCAAATAGGTTAAAACAGAAGTTTAACTACCCAAAATAAGCACTTAACCAAAATGACAAATAAGCTAAAAAGCTACAAACTGATACATTAATGAAAATACTTTGAAAAGGAAAATAAACTTAAATAAGCAAACAGTAAAGGAAAATGGTTTAATCTACTCTAAAAAGCTAAGGAAAATCTTAAACAAGCTGAAATAATAAGCTGATAAGCTAAAATGACCCACCAGTACTAACAGTTTTAACTGACAGTACTAACTTGGAGTTAGTACTGCTAGTGTTGAGTTAGTACTGTTCCTAAAATGAACTAGCAGTACCAACTTGGAGTTAGTACTGCTTGTGCAAAACAGCCTTTAACATTTCCAAAAATCATTTTTATTTCAAACTAATTAAAAACAGATCATCAAATGACAAAGTAAAACACTTATAAGCAAATTTCAATCAATAATAAGCACTTAAAAGAGCTGAATTAATCTAACAGTATTAACTCAAAACCAACAGTTTTATCAAATGAACTAACAGTTCTGCAATAAATGAGTAAAGTAAGAAAAAGAGAGACTTACAACACCCTTGCTCAAAACAGGGTCAATCAAAGAATCTACAAGCTCTAGCTTGTATAAAACAAGCTAGTGAGAGTCCATAAGCCCATCCAGAACTGGCTTATCATCCATAACATAAGTTGTGGTATATTTGAGAGTGATATTTGTGATTTTCTCTTAACTACTTAACTTTTTATTTTCACTTAATGAAAACAGCTTATAAGTAAGCTGTGGTGAGAGCTTTTTGAACACAAAATAATATGATTAGGAACTTAACACTGGTATTGTAAATTGACTTAAAAACTCAAATTTGCATTAAAACTTGAAAAATGTTACAAAGCTGAAAGTAAAAGCTGTAAATGACTTTGAAATTTAAACTAAGATTAAAAACTAATTAGTTACTAAAAACTAAAAACTAGATGCCTCAAAGGCTTACAAAAAGCTCTATTTATAGCCGAAGTCTTGGACTTGCAGCTTGTGCTTCTTTTGGAGAGCAAAAACGAAGTGTGCTTGTTGTGTGAGGGGAATCTCAAGCAAATCCCAGCCTTTGATTTCTTTTGAGCTTCTTTGGAGACAATCTCAGCCATCGAAAATGCTTTGGGAAAGGAGAGGGATTGCCAACATGGCATTTATACAACTGGGGGCTGGGGGGAAATAGTAGGGTGGATGAAATGATTTTGGTAGGGTGTTGAGTGGTTTTGCAGGGGAGAAGTATGGGGCGACATACAAGTTGTAACTGGGTTTGTCAAGGCGGGAAAGAAGGCTTTTGGGGAAGTAGGCAGAATGGTCCCCTTAAGTTATATAACTTAAATGCAATCTCTACCCGGTTTGCAATTTTGACCCTTGTCTTTTTATTTATTGTAATACAACTTTAGGCTTGGCAGTTTTAGCCCCTCAAGTTGTATTTTCTTCATGCGGATGACTTTAGACTTCGACTTGACTTGGTCCTTTCCTTCCCGTGCTTGGATTTGTTTGTTTTTGGCTTTCTTTTTGCCTTTTCTTGAATATCCGTTCCTGCACAATACAAATGCAAACATACAAATACAATGTATTTTTGGTACGTTTTTAGTCTTTTAAGTCTGTTTTTAATGGAAAGTGGTATGTGTAATTAAGCACATACCAGAGTTTCATGTTATGACACATCCATGACTGGTGACAATGGGTAATTAAATGTCTTATGGGTCATGTGTATTGGGGTGGTAGTGGATTATAGCTAGTGTAATGGAACCCATGCATGATCGGTGATAATGACTAATTCATATGGGTCATGGGTCATGTGCATTAGGTCACATTCATTAATAGGTATTTGACATCATATGGGTCATATGCATTGGGTTGTAGTTGCTTAGAGTGTCATGTTACGACACATCCATGACTGGTGACAATGGGTAATTAACATGGTCATGGGTCATGTGTATTGGGTTGTAGTGGATTATAGCTTCATGTTACGACACATCCATGACTGGTGACAATGGGTAATTAACATGGGTCATGGGTCATGTGCATTGGGTTGTAGTGGATTATAGCTTCATGTTACGACACATCCATGACTGGTGACAATGGGTAATTAACATGGGTCATGGGTCATGTGCATTGGGGTGGTAGTGGATTATAGCTAGTGTAATGGAACCCATGCATGACCGGTGATAATGACTAATTCATATGGGTCATGGGTCATGTGCATTAGGTCACATTCATTAATAGGTATTTGACATCATATGGGTCATATGCATTGGGTTGTAGTTGCTTAGAGTGTCATGTTACGACACATCCATGACTGGTGACAATGGGTAATTAACATGGTCATGGGTCATGTGCATTGGGTTGTAGTGGATTATAGCTTCATGTTACGACACATCCATGACTGGTGACAATGGGTAATTAACATGGGTCATGGGTCATGTGCATTGGGTGGTAGTGGATTATAGTAGTGTAATAGAAACCCATGCTTGACCGGTGATATTGACTAATTCATTGGGCATGGGTTTATGTGCATTAGGTTATCACTGGTCACATTCATTAATGGGTATTTGACATAATATGGGTCATATGCATTGGGTGTTCACGGGGCGGTTCGGTTCAGTTTGTTGGTAACAGTCATGTATAATATGCATGGTTCGGTTCGGTTAACCGCAGACATATAAAACTAACAACCGTAACCGAACCATTATAAGCGAGTTTTTTTGGTTACAAATTTAGCGGTTCCTCGGTTTCACAGTTTTGTTTGAACACCCCTAGGTCATATGTATTAGGTTGTAGTGGCTTATAGTGTCCGCGTAAAACGTATAATTGTTGAAAAAAGTATTATTGAATTGGAATCACCGGGTTGAGTTATAGCTACTTAACAAAATTGGAATCAACGGGTTGTAGTTTTTTTTATATTTTTGTAGTTATTTTTTTATTAAATTTATGGAAGTCTTAATTTAAATTTTGTAGCTTTTTTTTAACATTTTTTACTTCTAACTTTTCTAAAATTTTAATTTAAATTTAAATTTTTTAAATTTTGTAATAAAATATATTGTTTTTAGGGGAGGGTTTATTTTTGTGAAAAAGTGTAAGTTAAGGGGTTTAGTTTGTTCTTGTTTTGGAGTGTGAGGGTTTAGTTTGGGTATATGGGAATTATGAACTTTCCTGTTCATTGGATGTGAGAAGCCATTAATTCTCTGGGTGTGAGAAGCCTGCGTAATTAACTTGCAGCAATGATGGTTCATTTGCCACTTCTCCACCACACACTTCCCCTATTTATACCCCCTCCCATATTTGTTTCTAGCACCACTTCCCCTATTTATTCCATTTCCATCATCTCGATCTCTCTAATTAACCAAAACCCTAACACTAACCATGGCAGGAGCGAGCGGAAGCAACAGTTTTGTTGATGATCTTATCGAGCTAAGTGGTAAGACCGATCCAAACGAGTATCTGAAGTTATTTGTGACTCAGCAGATTGCAGATCGGCGTGGGTTTATTGCGAGGATGGGGCCTGAAGTCAACATCGCAAGGAATGAACTTGGGCAGTTGAATGCCCTTATTACTGGGCTTGAAGCTTCAAAGGATGTTGGGGAGGTGTGGGACACCATTATATGTTTGAGAGATGAGCAGCGTAAAGCGGAGGCGAAGCTGGCTGATTTGCAACACTGGCTCACTGACGCAGAAGAGGAGATTGTGGAGAAGCAGAAGCAGTTGAAGTGAAGGAGGAGGATGGGTTAGGGTTTGTGTAGGGTTCTTTTGTTTGGGTCAGTATTGTTGATGGTTGTTTTGTTGTCTTGGTTGTTTATGTGAAGCTTTTATTTTGTTTATGATGTTTTAAGTTGGCAGTTGTAATCCTGGATAATTATGTGAAGCTTTTAATTATAATATGAATGGGTATGGTATGTTAATAACCTGTTAAGTATTTTTTGTTGTTGTTTGATTATTAAGCTCCTTGATTTGGTAGTGTAGTATGCGCTTGTGACCGTCTATAGTTTGTTTCGAAAACCAAACACAGGTTGTACGAATGATGAGGAGCTTGCTTATTAACCTTTTGTAAACTCGATATGTATATGAAATATGATATTATTACATAAATCTATAAATATTTTTTTGCCGCTTTAGTCACGCCTTGAAATACGCCATGGCTTCGCAAAGGCTCCTAAGGCTGGAGGCGTGGCTATGCCGCCACGCCACGCCTCGCCTCACGCTATTTATAACCATGGGGTTATAGCCACGACCGAATACCCACGATTGGTTTTCAAACTATATGGATGAGTGTATAACCATGTAAGATTACCACTTTTTAATATGTTAATTTTCATAAAATTATATTTTTTTTAAATAAGTTAAATTGTTAATAACCTTTTTAATTATAAATGATTGCATCTTTTGAGACTAATTTAAATCATTAATGTCAAATTATCACTAATTAAAAAAAATTAAATTTGGAGCCAAATTGCACCCAAAATTTTTAAACTCACATAGGAAGATAAACGGTTTTCTTTTCCCCATTTCATCATTAATCCCTTTTTCATCTCCCAAAAAAAAGGCTGCAACCAAAACAGAAGAATAACATCTCTTTTTACACCAAAAAAAGGCTGCAACCCAAAAAAAAGGCTGCAACCAAAACAGAAGAATAACATCTCTTGTTTTCGAGTTTTTTAGGAGACATGGTTCGTGAGCATATAAGTTTGAAGATTCTAGCATGGAACAAGGTGGGTTCAGAAGCAAGAGATAAACTATGGGATGAAATCACGATACACATTTAATATTTTTGAACCCAATACTACATAAGTTTATCCTGCATTTACATTATGTGCAACTAATTCACAACATTCTGTTAACCTTTGCAGCGATACTTTGATGTTGACTTGACAGTCAGAAAGCTGGTAATGAATCGTCTTGGTCAACTTCTAAGGAATTTCAGAACGAAATTGAGACGAACATACATATTGCCCAACCAAGATACACCTTCAAAGCTAAATGAAGTCCCGGCGAAGTATACTTCAATTTTAAAAGCCGAAGAATGGGTCAATTTTGTAAAGTACACGGACACCCAGGCTTACAAGGTTTTAATTAGTCATTTTTATTTAAGTCCATATATCTTTCATAAATTTGTGTTTTCATATACATTACATCTAAACGCCTTATAATTTTGTGTTGCAAGGTGTTAGCCTCAATTTATTGAGTCGAACAAGGAAGCTCGGTCACTCTACGATGGAGCTTCGGTCTTTAATTAGTTAATGTTGTAATTAAATATTATCGGGAATCGGGCTCGATAGATAATCTAATATTGTATATGTTTTGGGTTTAATCCCAAGCAAAACCCGAGCCCGGGTCCTAGTTATATATCCCGCGCGTCACATTAAATGTGTAGGGGTATATATATATATTTAGATATTTTCTAAAATATCTAAATATATATATAGATATTTTCATATGAAAATATCTAGTTTTAATTTTCTAAAAATATAATTTTTCTTTTCTCTCTCAACTCTCTCTCTTCTCTCTCTCTACATTACGATTCTTCTCTCTCTCTCTTTTCTTATTTCGTGGTTCGGGTTATGAAGTGAAGTGGTTAAACGGGTTCCTACAATTGGTATCAATCGCCTCGGGTGGATAGCGTGGTTTTTTTTGGTGTTCTAAGCTTATTGGAGTTCGGCAGCTAGGTTGTTTAATCACTCGGAAAACATAAACATTTTTTCGTGGCTTAGTTTGTTATTGGAAACGAGGAGAAGAACGAATAGGTGCTAAAACGTCCCGATCAAACGAGTACGAAAACGCTTGGATCGAACGAGTGCAAAATCGTATCAACCGAACGAGCGAAAAAGTTATACCGATCGAACGAGTGGAAATCGTGTACGATCGAACGAGCGACAAAAGTTTGGATCGAACGAGCGGACTCAAATCGCATCGATCGAACGAGCGATCGAACGAGCGGAACTTTCGATCGAACGAGCGGACCGAACTAGCGATCGAACGAGCGGATCGAACTAGCGATCGAACGAGCGAACTCGAACAAGCGATCGAACTAGCGGACTCGAACAAGCGATCGAACTAGCGGACTCGAACTAGCGATCGAACGAGCGATCGAACAAGCCGATACGAAACGAGGATCGAACGAGCATCAACGAGCGGTATCGAACGAGCGATCGAAACGAGCGATCCGAACGAAAAATTTTTTATAAGGACCGAAAAAATTTTTTTTAGAAAACATGTGTGAACGAAACGGTTTCAGTAAAAACAGGCCTTAACTTTTTGATCCGTAACTCCGTTTTAGGCCCGTGACCTCTCAAATCGAAGAGAAAAACGAGACGGATCACGCTGTAACCATCCTTTGGCAGGTTAAGGATTTTTCGAGGCCCAAAAAGCTTGTTTTCTATGATTTTTTGACATTTTTCAGTTTTTTCTGCCCTGGAATTTTGGCCGGCTATTCCGCATCAAATCATTCACGTTATCTATTGATTCTGTAAAAATCCCGTTAATTTCATTTATCGGTTTTAATCAAGACGTGTAAAATCCCGTGAACGTGAATTGCTTACAAAACCATAACTTCAATCACAATATCCACTTAAGATCCAACAAAATCTTTCACACTTCATAATTCATAACTAATCATTCATCATGTCTACTCTAGTTAACACATCCTCAACAGAAATTTCAGTTTGTCAAGCAGAAATACGACGATGAGCTAGTCAAAAAGAGTCTGTTAACTAGGTCACAATTTGAAGGTCAACTCAAAGAGAAAAGTATGGTTATTTCTGATTTAATGGTTAAGGAAGGAAAAGACATTGACACGATGATTGAAATGGACAAACAAATAAAGTTTTTAAATGAAATTCTTTATAAACGCAATCAGTCAATTCAGACCATTCACATGTTAGCACCCAAATGCGCAACGTATAATGGTAGATCAACCTTTGCTAATCCAAAGTACCTCAAGAGAGCTCAATCTGATAAACCCTGTTTGTATGAGATCCCATATGATACTTCTGATCCTGCAAACAGATTTTGCCCCAATGGGGAAGAGACAGTGACTCTTGAAAAGGAGAGTAGATCAAAATTGGATAAAGACACAGTGAAACCATATAATTACACATATCAAAACAGTCTTTATGAAACTTTCAAACCACCATCCAAAGCCTATCTTGATCAGTTGGAACGCGCTAAAGAAGTTAGGAAGACAATGTGGAGAAAAACGTTTGTTAGGACAAAGCCAAACATTGCTAAAAACGTTGGATTTCTACCCATGTCTAAATCCATTAGTAAAAGTAGACTACTTTATAACGAAATGACAAACAACTTCAATCATTTTAGAACAATTTGTCAACAAACTTGGTCTAATCATACAAGTAGTGCATTTCCTAACCCAACTGCTAAGAGTATGGAAGTTTTGATCAAAATCTTGTTAATGCCTCTTTCAGACAAAACTATACTAGACAGTCATTGTTTTGTTCATGAACTAAAAAAGGAAATGAATGACGATTTGGAGTACGTTAAATCCCTTGAAAAAGAGGTTGACGAACTTGAATCTGAAAAGGCTGATTTTTCAAACATTTATGATCTACTTCTCGAAGAGTGTGTGTCTAAAGATGTTACATGTTCATATTTGCATTCTCTGTCTGATTTAAATGCTAATACTGAATTACAATGCTTGTATCTTCATAAAGTCAAAGAATGTGAATGTCTTGCACAAAAGCTTTCGAAACAAACTGAATCTGTTAACAAAGAAGTTCATAATAATTTGTTAAAAAGTTTTTCTAAACTTGAAAAACACTCGACATGAAAAAAATAAAACGATTTCTCTGAACTTGATTTAACAACAATGTAAATAACAAATGAAAAATAACTCATTTGCAAAGAAAAAGAATCAAATGTATTTCGAAAAGAACGTGAACAATATCAGAAAAACAGTATTTGAAAGCTCAATGCAAGCCAAAGAACTAGCCATCAGTGAAGTTAAAGAAACTCATTGAAGAATGCAAAGGAAAAAGTCTGTGGAAACTCAGTTTTAAACCCATCTGTTGTTAACAAACCAAATGCTCAACGGATTCCAAAACCATCATTTTAGGAAACCTGCTCTCCTTTTCAAATTCTTTGAATGAGAATTTTCAAAACTGAAACAGTCGGTTAATAAAACTAATGTGTCGGATGGTTCATCTAAACAAGTCACTCAACAGAATTTGCCTCAGAATAGAAAACAAGCGGAAATACACACGAATACGTGATATTTGCTAAATTGTACATTAAATTACCCGGAATTTTGCCTAATAAAAGCCAATTAAATGCCAAAAGAATAGAAAATGTGTGCTTTTGTGTCCAATTGTGCAGGTAAGGATTGAAAAGACAAAAAGAAGCAAAAACGATCAAAAACCGACAAGAAACGGGAAAAAGACAAAGAGTCAAGAGCAAGACAAAGAAATCAGCCAGAAATCACAGCCGGATCAGCCCGACACAGTCAAACTCAGTCAAAGAAAGAAATAAAAGAAAGTCAAAGGTCAAGAATAAAGTCAAGGGGCCAAAGTTGTCAAGTGTTCAAAGATTAAAGAGCTTACTCTGAAGTTATAAAGATCAAGGACCAAATTGCAAAAGAGGAAAAGATGATTATTAAAGAAGAAAAGGGAAATAAAGAACTCAAGGACTGAAACTGCCATTATCAAACCCTGTTTTAAGCTACTTTTGGGCGGACAAGGTACAAGGACGATTTCTGCCAATCACCCAAACTTTTCAAATAATTCACCGGCTTTCTCGCAAACAGAATAACAAACATAACCATCTCAACCAACTTTCCCGCCAAAATTCCAACAATCCCAAATCGCGTTTTCACCACATCCCGCTCCCTTTTCTCTTATCATAATCATTCATAAGCCTTCCCCACTCACAAGCCTCCACGTGTAAACACCCTATTGGACATGCCACCTCATCACCCCATCAAACGGCCTCAAATTCACTTCAAATGATCAAACGGTTGTGATTGAATGGAGCATTCTAGAATTCCTTCTCTCTCTTCACCCCTCCTCTATAAATAGCACCTTAAGACATCATTTTTCTGTGGTTGATTTTATTTTTAAACATTTACTTTGTAATTTTCCCGTTTTTAAGCAATTTAAGCTTTCATTTTAATCACTTAAGCTTTCAGCTCTTGTAATCATTTCCTTTTTACTTGTACTTCTTTAATTCAGTAATAAAAGTCGATTTACACATTTAATACTCTTTTATTTTTCAGTTTGAAGTTGAATTCATTCAATAAGCTTTAAATAAGCTCATAAGAGCTTATTACTTTTCATAAGCTCAAATTTAGCTCAATTTCTGTCTTAAGCAATTCATTTACCATTTTTACTCATTTACATTCAAATCATGGATATTTGAGAAGTGTTGAGCTCAATTTGAAAGGACAAATGAAAATAAGCTAAATTCTAGCTTATTTTGGTTTAGAGGCAAGGTGCCATCTAGGAACACTGAGCTTCTACTCTTGGATAGCTCTAGTGTGAAGATTCTTCAAAAAAAAAACAAGGTTTAATTCTCTTAATTCCAAGTTATCATTTACCTAGTACTACATTTAGCTTATTTCATTTACATTTGTTTATACTTGTGCTTATTCCTGTTACATTTAGTTAGAAAAGAATTAGTTGTCATTATTCTAAGTTTTCTAAACCTTAAAATTCATTTAGATTTCATATTTTTATTTCTGTCATAGCTAGTAGTTAAAGCCTCATAGAGTAACTTGCTTATTTCTCTTAATAAGCTAGTAGTTTTACTGATTAAATAGCTTTATTAGGTTTATTTTAGTAAAAGTAGATAAAAAGCTTTACAAAGTTTTAGAGTTTAAAAGGTTTTAGGTGAAAATGAGTTTGACAGTTTTAGTTTAAGGTGTGTTTGGATTATACTGTTTTTGACTCTTAAAGTCAACACATTCCTGTCAAACTCTTTTGTTTAGTTGAGTGTGGTTACATAACTAAGTTTAGAACAAGTTTTAGAGGTTAGGGTTTATTTTTACAAAAGTTAGGGTTTAAATTCTATCATTCAGCACCAGGACAGTTTTAAAGCTGAGATAGTATTAGATTTTAAAGAATTTAAAAGCATTTTAGAGATCCATGTGTTTAGGAGTGTTGACTTAGATTCATTTAATTACAAGTGAGCTTAAAAATTCTAGCTTATATCTTTGTTACTTGCACATTGCATCAGCAAAGCCATTTGCATCAGCAAAGTCACAGCAATTAGGGTTCAACATAGGTCTTTCCCAATTTTCACTTTTAAGTTTTTCATTTCCATTGAAAAATTAAGGATACTTTACTTAGGTTTGAGCAATAGATAGCTAGATACGCTTATTCCTAAGTTTTCAGCATTCTAAATTTCAGATTAAGCTATTTAGCTTAAGTGAAAAAGCTCAAAAAACTGTTTCATTAAAACCTTGCATTTTTCAGCTTCATTATCTTTCTAAAATTGTTAAACATAGGTTATTATTAGTTTAGATTCCTTTAATACACATCTTAAGCTTCAATAAGCTTCTTTTAGTTTTAATTTTCATCAAGTATTAAGCTCTCAATAAGCCAAAATCCTAAAAAGTCCTAAAAAAGCTACTTTCTGTGACAGAAACTTATTGCTTATTTTTCAGCTTATTCCTTTGTTAAAAGTTCAAAGTGTCTTTATTAAAGTTGTAGGGAATAAGCTGGTTGTCAACTTTGTAGTTTTAAGTTTTTTCTGAATCTCACTTTTTGATAAGCCAAAAATAAGCCAAATTCGTAGGGTCTATTTGGTTCTTTTCTCATAGTTTAGGGTTACTCGTTTGTGCTGCAGTGTAAATTTCATAAGTTCGCCCGCCTACCCTGTTGTTTCATTTCTTGCAGAATCTACCCTGTTCTTTTTAGTTAACTAAAATAGAATTTAATTTTTAGAATTTAGTTTATAAATTAGGGTTTATAGTTTTAATTTTAGCAATTAGGGTTCAATTAATTGTTAAATTTTGGGGCTTTTTGTACTATTCATATTCTGCACCTTTGTAGTTTCTAAAAACCATTTTTCTATATTTTTCCAATTAATTTTGTATTTTCTAGAAATTAAAATAGACTTTAGTGATTTACTTTTTCTTAGATAATTCATAAAAAATAGAAAAATAGTTGAAAAATTAAAATTCTTTTTCCTAAAATTTTCATTTTAAATCTAGTATTTTTGAAAAATAAAAGAAAAATTTTAGTATTAATTTTTAGAAAAAGTTTATTTTTGATAAATCATTAAATCTTAGAAAAATTATAAAAAATTAAAAAATACATAAAAAATTCCAATTCTTTTTCATAAAATTTTCATTTTAGATTTGTGATTTTTAGGTATAAAATTTGTTAAAAATCGTGCCTTAGTTTTTAAATTTCAGTTTTAGCTTGCATTTAATACGTTTTGTGCATTTAAATTTCGTGCTATTTCATTGTTTCTTTAATTCTTGCTATTAAATTTGTAGTATAATCAACAAATCAAATATCCTTTATCATTCTAAGCTCGAATCCGAATATTCCAAATTCTCAATTCACGATTTCGTTGGGACACGACCCGAGTTGTACAATACTTCCCGGATAAAAATATACGAATTGTGTTTTCTTTTGTGAGATTTTTACCTTATATTTCTCTTGGTTGAGAAGTATTTTGGAAAGAATTCTTACGAGATTAATACTATATAAGTATATTAAATTTGTTTTACCGCAACCAAATTTTGGCGCCGTTGCCGGGGAAGTCGTGAACGATTGTTGAAGAGTATTCGTTGAAGTAGAGTTTTGAAGATCCTTCCTTTGGAAGTTATTTTGCTATTTTTCTATAAAAATATAAAAAGTTCATTAATTCCGATTCTATCGAAATTAAGTAAAAAATATTAATAAACCATTTGGATACTAGTTATCCATCTATAAACCAAACCAAGATTAACAACAAAACAAATCGAGAAGTACTTGCGAGGTACGACGGACCTTATAATGTACAAACTATAAGGTGAATTAAGGGAAAGTGATAGCTATTTCTCTAAGTATATCATTGCGGCTCGCTAAGCTTTTCCGCCTCACTTGTGCGTACTCTTAGAGACTTATCGTGAAGCTTGTAATAAACGATTACCAAAAATATTTTTGTTTTCATTCTTATTAAAAACTAAAAAATAAATTTCCCCAAAAATAATCTTCTTAATCTCAAATTCTTCTTGGTTATTTTCACTAGTGCATGCGCACTCGCTCCTCCTTGGAATATACTATTCCAAGAAGACGTAATTGTCGACGATCTCGACACCGACAAGAGGCAATCCCTCTCAATTGGATCCGATCCAATGGCCGACACCAAACCAATTGGCCGAAGCAACTCCAAGCATACACCCACCGGGGTTGAAAGGCTATAGTTGTAAACCGATAATTAATGCTCAAAATTTTGAACTCAAAATCCTCCCTCATTAATTTGGTTCAAACCAAATTTTTCGAGGAGGTAAATGATGAGGAGCCTCACTGCTCATATCCGTCCATTTCGAGAGATACAACAACCACAGGTGACCCAGATGTACCTAACACCAACATCCAACTTCTTCTCTTTCATTTTCTCTAGATGGGGTAGCCAAGACTCGGCTAAAAAAGACCCCCAAATTCCATTCTCATCACATGGGAACTTAAGTCTCTAATTCATCAACTTTTCTTCCCACCATCAACGACACCAATCACGGAAAAGAAATTACAATTTCGTCAAATTGGCTCTCAAGAATCTTTCTCGAACTTGGAGCGTTTTCAAGGCCAAGGAACTTCTTAGAAGTGTCCTCACCATGGTTTTTTTCACTCATAAGCACACAATTAGATACATTTGTGATTTTCTATAATTCCTTGAGGCTATAAGACCAAGATTCCTTAAATTCTGCTTGCCGAAGGCAATTATTCTCTACAAAAGTCCAAACGAAGGCCTACTAATCATAAAAGGAAGAGAACCAAGCCAAAATTTATATGCCACACGGAACGCCGTGATGCGAGTGAGTACGAATGCTCCTCCAACTTCTTCTAATTCATCATCTAACTTTGAGTTCCAACAAATGGCAGCAGCATTAGAGGATAAGATGACCTTAACCTTTAGGAATGAAATGACTGAGATGAAAAACATGATGAAAGCTTTTGTGCCTACTCCCGTTCCGATCAAAGCGGTTGAGGAAAGGTGTACCACTTGTGGTAACAATCATAGCTTTAATATGTGCCCAATGACTAGAGGAGGTTACGAAGCCCCGGTTTATCATGATAATTTCCAACAATTTCAACAAACCGCTTCGGTTGGTATTTGTTCACAAAATGGAAATTCCGGGTACCGTCCTTCCAACTTAGCAAACCATACTCATCCACCTGGTTTTCCTTCAAACCAAGGTAAACCATCCAATCAAGGGAATATCCCTCATCAAATGGTACCTTACCAAAATCCACCACAAAATTCTCAAATTGTGCTTGCTAATCAATTGGATAATTTCAAGAAAACCACCGAGGGGAGTATGCAGGCTATGAGAAATCATATTACCAATCTGAAAGCTGAAATTAGGAGTGAAGTTCAAGTACTTTACAAAACCAAATCAAACTCCTTTAAAAGGTGAATTCAAGAATGAGTTGAAAACTCAAACATAATCTTTTCGTAAATCAACAAAATGATTTCCAAAACAATTGCAAAACTTGTTTGAGTAGTTTCTTCCAAAACAAAGTCTTCCTTCAACTTCAACTTCCAAAGGTACCTCACCACTTACCCCAGTAATACCGTCACAAACCCAAGGAGTGAAGTTAGAGCCATTACGACTCGAAGCGGACTTTCTTACACATATCAAGCCTTAAAATCCGGATGCCACCAATAGTCCACCACCGTCTCTATGATGAAGAAATGAACCTTTGACTGAGAATGAAACCGAGGGACCAGGATAAGGTGTTACCGAGCACCAAAAAACATCCAACCATCCGTTTATCCAAAAATCTCATGATCCGGTTTAAAATATCCGGTGAGCAGTCCCCAATTTCTACTAAGCCTACTTCTGCTCAAGTATGATAATTCTCTCACCATCAAAGACTCTTTTAAAGAGACCAAACTTCCATAATCCTTAATCTAATATGACTAACTAAGAAGTAGAGCGGAAAAGAAAGATCAAATGACAAAGTGCAAATTCAAAAGTCTTGGGAAATTTTCAAAAGATTCATGTGGACATTACTTTGGCAGATGCTTGATTTAATGCCTAAGTAATCAAGATGTTAAAAAGCTTGCTGACAAACAAAGACAAATTGATTGAAATAGCAAAGACACCAATGAATGCTAATTGTTCCGCGGTCATTCTCAAAAAGCTTCCCGAAAAGCTTGGTGACCCGGGTCGATTTCTCATTCCTTGTGGTTTTGGGGAGTTTTGCTAATCACTTATCTCTACGGATCTAGGTGCAAGTAATCAATCTCATGCCCTTGTCTTATCTGGAAGAAACTTGGACTCCGACCTTAACAAGTAACGAAAAATGGTTCTAGATTTCCACCGAAAACAATTTCTAAACCCCTTGGGATAAGCCGAAAATGTGTTTCGTGAAGGGCGGAAAATTCTACTTCCGGTCGATTAATGTGATTCCTAGACTTTGTTGCAGACCCACGGTTCCTTTGAGTACTTGTAAGACGCTTTTCTTAAGAACCGCACGGGTCTTAATTGATGTTCACAGATCACAGTGGGGAGGAGCTATTGATAAGGATGGTTTGGAAAGATAGTTTTAAAAACCAGATGGTAGTCAAATAATGATTCCATCCATTATGATGGAGCTTATGATGACCAGGTCAAAATTTTTTGTTATCCTGAAAGTAAATGATGATTCCACAAGAAAACTCTGCTATTGATGATTGATTTTGAATCACGTTTCTGGGGTGACATTATTAAACAAAAGTAAGAACTTAAGGAATTTCTGACCCGGTTTGCTAGAAGAAGGGCTTGTTTTGCAAATTTAGATAAGTGTAAAATCACTAGCCAAGGAAAAGTTATTCATTCTCCGAAAAAAGCTTCCATAAATGCAATTTCACACATCTTTCCAAACAATAATCTTGAGGACTCTTTCAAAATGGGGAATGCGAGTTCTTGTAATTTTGTTCCAAACAAAGAATTTAGACAAAGAGATTCTCATTCCATTCCCAATAGAGTCAAAATAGGAAAAGATTGTGATTTTTTCCTTCTTGTGAGAATTTCCAAAGTTTCACAGACTTTTTTCAAATCCTCTCTTTGAGAAACAAGCATACTTCCCTCTAGAAATACGAGTCAATTCTTAAGGGGGATGTGTCATAACGGAAACTCTTAAAAGTTCTTGAACCCACATTTTTTGAAAAAGAACGAGAAAGAAACAAAGAATCATTTCTAATGAGGCATCTACCATATATCTCCTAGGGGGGGGAGGTTTGATGTTAAAACTATTGTGTCTTTTCTTTGCGCCAATTGGATTTTGCTAGTAAAAATGGCAACAAGTGAGTTTGAAAAAGATAAGTTGAGGTTAATCATGAAGTTTTATAAAAAAGAATAGTGAAAATAGATTGGGGAATCATGATTATAAAAAGATAAATTGCCTTCCTAATGGATTCACTGAGATAGAAAATTTCTTTAAAAATGAATGATTGAAAAATGGTGAAACTTTTGAAAGACAAACAAACAGAGGTTTTGAATACAAAAGTTGAAACCTGAGAAAAATAAAGAGTACAAGTATTTCATCCTGACATTGGAAATTCTTAATAATCTTGAGACAACCTATCTTATGTCGGGAGTGATTATGTGTTTTATGAGGATTTTAATCTTGTGGATATGATATTCCCTGTGAACATTCAGGGAAAGATTTTTGATCCGGGGATAACATTTCATGAGAAATCTTTTGAAAAATTTGATAAGAGTTCAAAAGAGTTAGCACCATCTAAAGCTCTTTTGACTCTTGATGTTTTTGACCCACTCCACCCACCCTTAATGGACTTTCATCATGTTACGCTAAAGCCTTTTCCTAGGTTCACATTTTCTATCTTGAAAATCTTTTCTAAAAAGTTTTTTGAACCCGGAATCAAAAATGTTTTGGTATATCTTTCATCCTTAGTTTGGGGAGGTTGTCACCTCTTAGATTTTCTTCACCATTGCTATTATCCACCATAAGAAACCTAGTTTGGGGAAAGAGTCAAGCGAAGGGGACTCTATAATAAACAAGCGCTTCGTGGGAGGCACCCCATGCTTATCCTTTTATATTCATTTTATTTTCTATTTTCTTTGCTTCCCAAGACAATTAATTCGGGGGCGAGTAATAGCTTGTACACGTTTAACAAAAACTAAAAGCCGTTTAAAGATGTTTTTTGAGCTGAATCCAATGTAAAAAAAAGAGGAAGCTTGTTCATGTTTCGTCTCTTGTTAGTTTTGTTTTGTGAATTTTGTCTAGTTTCCGATTTTGTGAACTTCATGTTTCAATAATTTGTGGAAGGACAAAAGCAATTCCTACAATTTCCTCGAAGGTCTCACAATCTTCTCTTCGATAAATGGGAAAACCTTATCTGCTTATCTGTTCTATTATCGAACTAACCACTATTCTTTGCATGACCATAGAATTTTTGTTAAAGATTCCTTTTGACCAAATTTTTAAACTTTGAGTACACAAGTTTCATTAGTTTGGGGAATGATATCTCGATATTGACTTACCTCATCACGCATCCTTTTTGAAACTATTGAATTACCTATTTAGTGAAAAAAGTGAGAAATTTTAAATTTTTGCTTCAAGAAACTCTCAAAAGAAGCCTTATGTTTTGGAAAAAACACCACTTTTGGTAGTTTCCTTGGTGAGAAAAGGAGTTTAATTTTGACTGACAGGTGATAAAATGCCCTAGCTAGTTCTTTAACCTAACCTTTTGTGGGCCAAGCTTTCACAAACCCTATTGCATTGGATTTTAAAATGTGAAGAACAAGAAATGATGTAGTTAAATAAAGATGTATTTGGTTTTTAAGCAAGGTTTATTTGGAAAACCTAAACTATATGAATGAATTTGTGTCTTTTTACTCCCAAAAGCTCTTAAACACACTTAATCATACTGCTCCTTTTTAATTTAGCTAAGTCAACCAATGTCTTTAGAAAAAGTTTTATTAACATTTTGAAAAAGAATTCATTTAATATGTAAAGTAAGATTTTTGGTTTCAATTTATAATTCTTTCTAAAATGAAATTTTTTTTTCCATTCAATCAAAAAAGATAATTATAAAAGAATGCCAATTGACGCATTTTCAAATGCAAAAGCCTGTATTTTTCGTGCGCCAATGGAAGCATATCGAAAAAATAGAATAACAAAAGCCATATGTAGTTTTTAATCGTTGAGCGTATCCATGTGAGAGAAAGACTCGATGGGGTCGCAACTAAGGATTAAAAACTATGTACGATTGATCAAGGTTCGTAGGCATTCATCACTAGGTAGCGCGCCTAGGGATGATTGCAACTAAGAACTTTGGATCTAAGCTTTGAAGGAAAAAGGTTTGTCGCGATAACTACAAACTTAGCACAGAGTGGGGGTTCGAACTAATAAACACCGTTGTTGTTCGATATCCCTATTTAGGAGAAAGGCTCATTAGGGTTGCGAACTAAGACAACATACCTATTGCAAAGAATTAATTATAGTACATGGAAAATAAAAAGAATGTAAAAATTTCATTTTCTCAAATCAATTTAAAGAGTTTGTTCCGAACTCTTTAAGCTTTGAGTCGAGTTAATCAAAGTTTCTTAACATTTGAGCTCACAAGGCTTAATTTGTAAAGCTTAGTATGAATTACAACAATGAAGATAAATTATCTATGGTTGAGTTAAAAAGAGTGCACACAACTTAAAGCATTAATTTATACCCCGTTAGTGAAAAGTTCACAAGTTATAAGTATAAAGAGCTTAATTCCATTTGGACTTATATTGACAATGATCTTGTTTATTAGCTTTGTTTAGTCTAGTGAAAAGTCATGATGACGATTTTCCCTCTTTGTGCTCTCTATTTAATCTAGGGGGGGGGGAGTAGCCTATTTCGATGAGCCTAAAAGTTGCAAACTTGCAATGATTGCCATTAACGTGTTTTCAAGAGATTAAATGATGAGAAAAGTGAAAGTTGTTTTTAAAAGGTGATTTATAAAAGGTTCTAAACAAGGGCATTTTGGAAACTTCTTAGTTTACAAAGTGTACAATTGATAACATTGCGTGAGGACACGGCAATCCTTTAGTTTGGGGAATTTTGATATTTGCTAAATTGTACATTAAATTACCCGGAATTTTGCCTAATAAAAGCCAATTAAATGCCAAAAGAATAGAAAATGTGTGCTTTTGTGTCCAATTGTGCAGGTAAGGTTTAAAAAGACAAAAAGAAGCAAAAAACGATCAAAAACCGACAAGAAACGGGAAAAAGACAAAGAGTCAAGAGCAAGAGTGAGAATTCAGCCAGAGATCACAGCCGGATCAGCCCGACACAGTCAAAGACAGAAATAAAGACAGTCAAAGCTCAAAATATAAAGTCAAAAGGGGCCATTATTGTCAAGTGTTCAAGGATTAAGGGCTTACTTTGAAGAGTTAAAGATCAAGGACTTAATTTGCCAAAGAGTAAAAGTTGTTTTATAAAGAAGAAATAGAAGAACACAACAACAAGGACTAAATGTGATAGGCTTCAAACCTCTTTATTTAACTAGAAAAAAAAAAAAATTATAAAAAAAAAAAAAAAAAAAAAAAAAAAAAAAAAAAAAAATAAAAAAAAAAAAAAAAAAAAAAAAAAAAAAAAATACAAAAAATAAAAAATAAAAATCAAAAATGGGATGTTAAGGGAGGGACTAGTTATGCAAACATTCAATCTTCTTCAAACAAACACCAGGCTTATCGCAACAGAATAACAACTTCCAAACAGCATTTCCCAGACAATTTTCAACAACTCCCAATCTCCAAAAATTTCTCCTTAACACACCGCTCATTTTCTCTATAAATTTTCGTTTCATACATTACTCCCCACTCACCATTCCAACATCGTATCGGCAGCAGGCCTATTGGCCAAGTCACCTCACTATATACCATATACGGCCACAATTCACTTACAAATGATGTCGAGGCTGTGATTTTAAGGCGCATTCTAAGAAATTCTTCCTACTCTTCACCCCCCCCCCCTCCTCTTCTATAAATAGCAGATTTGGAGTTCATTTTTCTGTGTGTAGTTTTACTTTTAAAAAACACTTTTTCTTTGTAATTTTCCGTTTTTAAGCAATTATGCTTCATTTTAAGCACTTAAGCTTTAATGCTTTGTAATCATTTCTTTTCACTTGTACTCTTTTAATTCAGTAATAAAAGTTGATTTACACAGTTAATTCTCTTTCATTTTTCAGTTTAAAGTTGAATTCATCAATAAGCTTTAAATAAGCTCATTAGAGCTTATTACTTCTAATAAGCTCAAATTTAGCTAAATTTCTGTTTTAAGCAATTCATTCACCATTTTCATTCATTAATCTATCATGGGATATTTGAGAAGTTTTGAGTTCAATTTTGAGGTAACAAGAAGAAATAAGCTCAAATTAAGCATAAGCCAGCTTATGAAGGTCTAGAGGCAAGGTGCCATTAGGTTTAAGCATTTCTTAAGAGGCTAGCTCACTCAACTAGAGTAGCTCTAGTTCATGAGACTCCAAATTTTGGTTACTTTCTCTTAATTTCAGTATATAGCATTATAGCTTATTTTTCAATTGCTTATTTCTGTTTAAGTCTTCATTTAAATCATGTTCATAAGGTTTACTTACGCTTAAACAAAAAAAAAAAAAAATAAAATTTGAATTGTTTTCAGGTTATTGTAGTTTTTAAAACTAGTAAAGTATCTTTTTCAATTTTTCTGTCAATCAGTCTAGTAGTAATTAGCTTAGAGAGTAATAGCTAAGTTTTCTTATAAGCTGTATTATTACTTGCTTGAAATAGCTTAATTAGGTTAAGTTTAGTATGAAGTAGCTAAAAAGTTTTAGCTGTTTTAGTCTTTAAAAAGTTTTTAATCTCACTTTGTTTTGACAGAAAAACTTAAAGGAGTGTTTGGTAAAAGCTTATTTTGACTCTTAAAGTCAAAGCAAACTTGTCATTTTCTTTACACAGCTAAGTATAGTCATATAACAAGATTCAAAACAGGTTTTAGAGTTTAGTTGGTTGAAATACCAAGTTTAGCCTTTAAAATCTTTTTCACAGCACCAGGGGATTTTGACAGAAAGAAGGTTTTGGATTTGATTAAGCTTTAGCATGATAGTGTTAAATTTTAGCTAGTGTAAGTTTAGATATAAGTAGGAAGTGAGTTCAAAGAAGTTTATCTTACCTTAGGAATCTAAGCTTGCACATTGCATCAGCTGCACATTGCACCAGCCAAAAGTACACTTTTAAATATTCTGCATAATATTTTGCCCCCATTTTCTTACTTTTGGAAATTTTCAATATTTCCTTTTAGAATTTGAACAAGTCCCTTTAGCTAAGTGATTTTCGATAAGTAGTAAGCTTTTGTTCCAAAATTTCAGCATCCAAAAGGACCAAAAATAAGCTGATAGCTTACGGCTCTCGCGCTCTCTCGCACAGCTAAAAAAACTGTTTCATTAAAACCTTGCATTTTTAATCTTCATTTTCTTTCTAAAATTGTTAAACATAGGTTATTCTTAGTTTAGATTCTTTTAATATACATCTTAAGCTTCATCAATCTTCTTTTAGTTTTAATTTTCATCAAGTTTTAAGCTCTCAATAAGCCAAAATCCAAAAATCTTGTTAAAAAGCTAGTTTCTGTAACAGTTTTCAAATTGCTTATTTTCTAGCTTATTTAGTGGATAAAAGTGGAATGTGCTTTTGTTAAAGTTGTTTAGATTAAGCTGATAAGCAACTTTGTAGTTTTAAGTTTTTGCTAATTCTCAAAATTTAATAAGCCAAAAATAGTAAATAAGCTAGGGTCTGTTTTGTTCTTTTCTCAACCTATGGTACAAGTTTTCATATTATGTATAAATTTTCCAAATTAGCCGCCTACACCTATACTTTCCTTTAGTTCATATTCTACCCTGTTCTTTTAATAAAATGAAATGGATTTAACATTTTAGTTTATATTTTATAAATTTAGGGTTCTTAGTTTCAATTGAACAAATTAAGGTTCAATTGATTGTTAAAATTTAGGGCTTTTCATTTACAAAAAAGATAGTAAATTTCTGACCTTTTAGTTTTTAAATAAAATCATTTTTCCATATGTTTTTCATTATGTTGTATTTTCTAGGAATTAAAGTTTTTAGTAATTACTTTTTCTTAGATAATTCATAAAAAATAGAAAAATAGTTGAAAAATTTTGATTCTTTTTGCATTAATTTTCATTTTAAATCTAGTATTTTTGAAAAATAAAAGAAAAATTTTAGTGTTAATTTTTAGAAAAAGTTTATTTTGATTAAATCATTATCTTGTATGAAAAATCATAAAAATTTTCACAAACATACTTAAAAAAATTCTAATTCTATTTTCCTAAAATTTTCATTATAAATTGTGATTTTTCGTTATTTAATTTGTTAAAAATTGTGTTTTAGTTTTTATTTTAAATTCAGTGGTTAGCTCGCGTTTAATTCATTTTGATGATTTTTAATTCTCGTGCTATTTCATTGTTTCTTTAATCCTTGCTATTACATTTGTAGTGTAATCAACAAATCAAATATCCTTTACTATTCTAGACTCGAATCCGAATCATTCTTAAATTCTCAATTCACGATTTCGTTGGGACACGACCCGAGTTGTACAATACTTCCCGGATAAAAATATACGGATTGTGTTTTCTTTTGTGAGATTTTTACCTTTATATTTCTCTTGGTTGAGAAGTATTTTGGAAGGAATTCTTACAAGATTAATAACTCTTTACGTATATATATTTGACTACAAACCACGGTGTAATTGGCACCGTAGTGTCCCCCGGTGGGTCCACTATGGCAAGCTTTGAGAATGTTAAAAGCTTCTTGCCCCGAAACACAACGCCTAATTACTTGGTCAGCACAGATCTTGAATAGAAATGGGTCATCCCAGAAGTAATGTTTGACATCTTTGAAAAACTTGTTTTTCTGTTGGGACGACATTCCCTTGACAATGAAGTTCCCCGCATGGTAGTTTGCGTATCTGACAAAACCATGGTGGTACTTATCATCATGAAGGAGCACGATCCAAGAGTTTCGAGTGAAATGTTTCTGTGATTTCTTTGTTCTCGAACTCATCTTGGTGAGGGTTCTCAAGTCTGGAGAGATGATCGGCGGCTGATTTTTCGACTCCTTTTTTTGTTCTGCGTATTTCCACATTCGAATTCTTTATGGAGCAAAAGGATTCCACCGCATTAGTTTGTGACTTAGCATCTTTTTAGCAAAGAGATACTTATAGCAGAATGGTCAGCATACATATGCTCTTGGACAAAACGAGAGATTATGACCGAAACTTCTTCAGCAAAGCGTTTACAATAGCGGAAGTAATTCTTTTTCGGTCGTCGTGTATTGTGCTTGAGCTATGTCTGTTCGGTCGTTTTCATGTGAAATGGCATAGTGAATTGGTTGGAAATGCTTGTTCTTTTGTTGCCACTGGGACTGCCCCAATCGCAATGTCGCATTTGCAATCAACATTAGTTCGAAGGGCAAGTCCCAGTCTGGAGCAATCAAAATTAGAGCCTCAGTCAATTTTCTTTTAAGTGTATTAAAGGATTCGATACACTCTTTTGGAGACTAATTGGAGTTCTTTTTCAAGCAAGTGGGTCATTTGGCAAGGACGGGGCAATTTTTGAAAAGTCTTGTATGAAACGTCGGTAAAAACCGGCATGCCCAAGAAAACTACGGACACCTTTGACAGTAGTCGGGTGAGGGAGCTTGGCTATAACTTCAACTTTAGCACGATCGACCTCAATTCCTGACTTAGAAATTTTGTGTCAAGAAAAAATCGCATCTTTAACCATAAATTGGACTTTTTTTCTCCCAATCTTAGGGACAAATTTGTTGTCTTAACCCCACCGTTTTAATATTTTTCCATATGGGGATAGGCATGTAGAGAAAGAATCCCCAAAGACCGAGAAGTCATTCCATGAACACTCCATTATTTCTTTTCGACATGTCATTGGAAGATTCGCCATCACTACATCGTTGAAAACGTGTTACCGGGTGCATTAAAGCCAAAAAGGCATCTGCGGCGATAGGCGGAGCCGTTCGTATGGGCAAGTGATTGTTATCTTTTCATTGGTCCTATAGTCAGGTCTATCGGAATCTAAATAACCCCAAGAACGCTCGAGGAAAAAATAGTATTGGTTTCACTGCGAGTCTTTTCGAGCATTTGATCATGAAGGGCAATGGAAAATGGTCTTTCGGGTGGCTTAATTCATCTTTCTATTGTCAATGCACACTCTACAACCATGTGACATTTCGAGTTGGTATCAAATCTTACCATCCATTCTATTGACGTACGGTTATGCCAACACTTCTTTGGTACTACAGTGTTTACCGGGCTTACCTATGGACGCAGAGATCGGATAAAATTAATCCGGCAGTCAAGAAGTTTTTCAACTTTTTTTAATGACTTCGTGGATCTTTGGGTTTTACCGTCTTTAATGTGCAAAGCTGTTGGTTCGTAGTCCTCTTCCATAAGGATTTTGTGAGTACACCAAATACTCTGGATAACTACCCTTTGATATCGGTAGAGTTTCCAAAGCGATGGCTAGCTTATGTGGGACTTTAGAACCTTGATAAGAGCTGCCTTTTCCTCATCCTTTAAATCTTTCGCAATTATGACGGGCAACTTGTCGTCGCCTTCCAAAAATGCGTATTCTAAATGAGGTGGCAAGTCCTTAAGTTCAACCTCGGGAGGCTCATCAATTGATGATTTAACGGTTTTAGCTTCAACAACTTTAAGTTCTTTTCGTATTTCGGATCATAGTAAGTAGCATCAATTTCCTGTGAAATTGGCTCGTCATTGATAGCTATAAAAGCATTGGCTTCTTCGAGAAGGAGAAAATCACTATCCCCGAAAGGAGTTAGTGTTGGTGAAGAATTTGAAACAATTGGATCGTAATACGGAGAAGGATTGTTATATGCAACAACGTCGGAGAAACCGAGAACTTCTTGAGAGTATTCTTCACATGCCAATTCAATGACGTCGATTCGGTTTGCCGTCATATGATTGTAATTAGCTGTGTATCTCGAAGTTTGGTCCAGATTGAATGTGATGGCCTCTTTGCCAACACGAAGGGTTATTTCACCTTCGCTGTTAATTATAATCTATTAACTGTTTCAATGATATTGTAGGAGAGAGTTTTAGTATCACCAACTTTGAAGGTTACGGATTGGTCATCATGTCTAAGGGTCATTTGTTCACCGTGAACATCTATTAAGGCACGTGCCGTCCTCAAGAAAGGTCTTCCTAAGATTAAGGGAGCCCGAGGATCGGCAACGTAATCAACGACCACAAAATCGGCAGGAAAGAAGAACGTTCCAACTTTCACGAAAACATCCTCGGCGATGCCGGTTGGAGTAGAAATCGTTCGGTCGGCAAGTTCAAGTATCATTCGGGTTTTGGTCAAAGCTGGGAGACTTAGTTCTTTCCAAATGGAGAGAGGCATTAGGTTGATGCTTGCACCGAGATCGGCTAAGGCTAAGCATTCATTCATCTCCGGAAAATCACACGGTATAAGAAATCTACCGGGGTCTCCAAGTTTCTCGGGAAACTTTTTTAGGATAACCGCCGAGCAATTCTCGTTTACCGGTGTCTTTGTCAACTCAATTATCTTATCCTTGTCATTGAGGAGCTTTCTAAACATTGGTGCAAATTTGGGCATATGTAGGAGAGCATCCGCGAAACTTAGCTCGAAATGGAGATTCCGAAAAATCTCCATAAATTTTGAAGCTAAAAGATCGTCTTTTTCACGGAACTTTTCTTTGTTGGCCCTTGAAGGATAAGGCAAGGTTGGTTTAGTCTTTGGAACAACAACGGGCTCACCAATTTGGTCATTAGTTTGGACCACCGGAGGTTGGATGTTTTCGGTGCTTGGTTGCACCGTATCCTTTGTCACCTCGGGTTCATTTTCCGTCTCTTTAGGAGGAGAAGAAGTTTGAGGTCCATTATAGGAAACACCGCTTCGGGTAGTGATTGCTTTCACATCACCTTTCGGGTTAGCAATGGTGTTGCTTGGAAGAGAACCCGAGCCCGAAGTAGAAGCAGTATTACTATTCACGAATTTGGTGATCAGGTCCGTTATATTTGCCATTTGATTTTGCATATTTTGCATAACCGCGTCATTAGCTTTGACGTAGTTATCAAAATCGGACTTAGACACACCTGGTGCTGGAAGAACTGGAGCTTGGTAAGGTGGAGCTTGAAAAGTCGGGGGTTGATTAATCTGAGGTTGGTAAACTTGTCCTTGATTGAAATTATTACCTCGATTTTGGTTCAAATTGTTTCCCCGATTTTGGTTGAAATTGATCCCCCGATTTTGGTTGTTTTGATGGTTTTGCATAGGAGGAAAACCGGGAGGTCGAATTTGGTTAGCAACCATCTGAGGTCGGTAACTGGCATTCCCTTGGTTGTAGTTAACTGCGGCGGCTTGTGACACGTATTCTTGGATATTGTCACGATAGTCATTGGTGGCTGGACAATTTTGGTAAGAATGACCACCCCCGCAAGTTACACAACTTTGCTCGACCGCTTTTACGGGAGCGGGAGCTGGAGTTTGGTTTTTCTTATCGAGAATCAATGCTCTAACCATATCTTTTAGCTCAGCAACATCGGATGAAACTGCTGGGGTAGAAGAGCTCGTACTCACTTTTGAAACAATGGCTTTGCTTCGTGATTGACGAACTTTGGACTTGCTCTCGATGATTTTTAGGCATTCTCGAGGCATTTTATCCAAAAAGTTACCACCCGCAGCGGAGTTCAATGAATCTTGATCATTCGAGTTTAGGGCATTATAGAATGAATCGAGTTGATGCAATTCCAAAAACCCATGATGCGGGCATCCCCTAAGAAGATCATTGAATCGGTTCCATGCCTCGTAAAATGTTTCATCAAATTTTTGTTGAAATCTAGTGATTTCATTTCGAAGATTTGTTGTTTTAGAGGGAGGGAAGAATTTGTTAATGAATTTCGAAACAAGATCATCCCATGTAAGAATCGATCGAGGGGGTTCTTTTTCAAGCCAAATCTGGGCGGCTCCCTCTAGGAAAATAGGAAAAAGCCTAAGCTTAACCGCGACTCAGACGTTTGGGAACTTCACGTAGAAGTGATCTTGTTGAAATACGGATGTGAGCATGTGGGTCTCTTATCATTCCTAAAAATTGCTTGTTAAACAAGATTTAAGTAACATGCTTGATCTCAAGAGTTGATTCGCGGTACATTTCGGGAACAACGATCGCAATCCTCGTAACCCTCGGTGGGTGCTTCGAGTAGTTGCGCCATAGTACGATAATCGGCCAACTTAACTATTGGATTGATGAAAATTTCTTGAGTGTTATTGTTTCTCAAGATTGGGTGATTCAACAGAAGTTTGTCGGACTTGTTGTTGTCGACGTTTACGGGCTGAGAATGAAGTGCGCGCATGCACAAAATTGAAATATAAAGAGAAAATTTACACTAATTTTTTTTTTTGTTTTTTCAATGATTTATTCACAATGTATTTTAATGGACAATGAGGTAGGACAACTTCAACCAAATAATCTACTTACTTCACGATAGCTCTCAAATGATAACGCACAGTGAGCGGAGGAGTAGGAATAGCGCGAAGCTTATTTCTCCTTTCGGGTCGTAGTTCCTCGGAACAACCCTCCTTATACCCACTTTTTAGTTTGTTAATCAAATCGAGGTGAGCCGTACGTCGTAAGCGACACAAATGGCAAGTTTTTAAATCTTTTGTTCGAGTTGGGAACCAACAAGTTCACCGGAAGTTATTATGATAATACCTCAATTGAGAATATTATATTTTGGTATTTTTACCAATTTGTGAATTTTATTTCTTTTTATGGACAATGTTTTTATTTTTTTATATGATAATTATACTAATAAAAGAAAATGAAAAATATTTTTGTATTTTTTATATTTTTATAAAAATAGAAGAAATATTCACAAATTCAAACACAAATTGTCAAACGTTACGATAATCGTTTCACAGCCTCCCCGGCAACGGCGCCAAAAATTGATTCGTCAATAGTATATATATAATATATGAGCAAACAATCAACCAAATACCTTTAGCCAAGGTTTGGTTAAGAATTCACAAAATAAAATATATACGTAACCGGAAGTTTGATTTCCCGGGTCGTTATGTCCCAACGAGGTGTGCAATTGAAAATCGAATGACGAATTGATAATCGATGTTTGAATATGACAAGATTATGATTGGTTTTTCTACTACTATAATTAAAAATGCAAAAACGATTAAGGAAAACCTAAAAACGAAAGCTAAAATGATTTAAAACTAAAACGGGTACGACAAATGAGGGCCAAAAACCTAAATTACACAATTTTAACCCTAAAGTGATTTTTTTACTTTAAATGGGTTCTAAGTGACTAAAAACGAAGTTTAAAAAAAACTAGATCGAAAACAGAGTTAATTAAGACCAAAAACGAGTCAAAACAAGAACGGGAACGAATCCCGTTCTTTAAAAAACGAAAAGTTGCAAATTTGACCCTATGAATGAAATTATATTTTTCCTAGGTAATATATGAAAAAAGAAAATTTTGAAAAAAAGAATTTTTATTTTTTGACTTTTATATTTTTTATTATGATTAAATTACTGAAATAATAAAAATTAAATCTAAAAAATACTAAATGAATTTATAAAATTATGAAAATTTCAGGGAAATTACTTTGCACTATCAAAAACCTAAGAAAAATATAAGCCCGGAAAAACAGCTTATAAATAAGCTGTTATTAAGCCAAACGAGTTAATAAGCAAATTGAGAAAAAAAGGTATATAAGTTAACAGGCCCAAGGGTCTAACAGAAAAGACCCAAGGGCGCAGCGGTAGTGTGTATTGTGTATAAAGGGTTGAGGCTTGTTGAGGTCGGGGGAGCCCCAGCTCACCCTCGACTTCCAAGCTTCCCATTTTTTTTTTGAAAATTTTTCTTAACAAAGTTGTTAAGCATAAGAAATTAAGCACTTTTAAAAACTATGTCTTTTTACACAATTTACAAATAAGCTCGTAAATAAGCAAAACAAACAGGCAGAATGCTTATATGACTAAATGGCTTATTTTTTTTTCTTTTTTGGATTTGAAAAAGCTTAAAAAGGAAACCTAGCTGGAAACTTCAACTCTACTAATTACAATAAAAGCAAAAATGCGGGTCAAAAATTAAGCAAATCGATGAATGAGAAAGAATTAAAGCTTGGGAAAGGGCCTCATAAGCCTACTAACACAATAATAAAAGTAAAACAGACAAATGGTTGCCTTTGGCTTATTTTTAAGCCCTTAGACAAAAAGCTTAAGGCTTAATTGATTGAAAAACCTAAATGTGTACCAAAAATCTATGTTAAACACCCAATAAAAAGAATTTTAGCATAACTAAAATTAAGCTAGAAAGGTGAATGAAATAAGCTAGGACACTGACAGAATACTAAATTTCAAAATGCCACAAATGATTTTTCTTTTGGAATTTTTAACATTAAAGCAAAAGGAAAAAAAGGAAAAAACACAAATACAGATAAGATATTAACCAATAAGCACTTAAGGTCGAAAATGCACAAATGAAATTAAGCTAAAAAGACCCTAGAATAATCCTTGAGCTTAAATTTTTTAGCCAAAAACAACACAAGAACAAAAATAAAGCCAGAATCAACCAACTTTTGGCTTAAAATTAAGCCATCTAGAGGGTGTCTTAGAACTTGGGCTTCTAGGGACTTAAAAATGAGCTTATTGGCTACTTAGAAAGGTAAAAAGCTCAAGCTGTTCAACTCAAATAAGCCAAGAGGAATTGGCTTAAACTATGGCTTTTGCACCAGGGGACAAGTGTTTAATATGAAAATCAAATTATTAAAATAAGCTCAAAAAGCCTCAAAATAATGTTAAAATTCTTTTAAAAAGCAATTAAATCTAACTTAATTAACCTAAATGCATCAAGAAACATGGCAAATCGAATAAGCCATAAGCTCAACATAAGCCAAATAGCTTTTAGCTCAAGGCGTATAGAAAACGCCCTTTGGACTAAAACTTTATACAGCTTAAATATAAGCTAGATGATGGATTCTTATGAGATTATAAGCTGAAAGCAGATTAAATATAAAGCTCATAGAACAATTATCAAGACTCAAAAAGGATTTTGAAATTCGGAATAAGCCAGAATTAGCTAATGAAAAAGCTCAAAATTTATTTTCTCTCAAGCACTTTATGGCATTTTTTTTGAGACAATAACTCAAAACAAATTAAATAATAAAGCAAAGCTAAGTATTAAAAAAAAACAATTTCCTAATTTCTAATGCATTAAAACACTTAATAGAGAACATTAAACAAGGTCTAATTACTATTATTAAAGCTAAATAACAATAAAAAAATAAGAACTATTCTAAATAAGAAAAAAACACAAAATTCTACCCAAAGATAAAATCTAAAAATTATAACGAATTTAGAACCTGCGTTTTGAGATTTATTGAATTAAAACTTGATTAAAACAATGCTTATAAGTCCTTAATTTAAAGCAAAGCGAAAGATGACTAAATTGACCATTAAACCATTCACACCCATTTTTGGGTGATACCGCAACACACCCTTTAATTTCCAAAGAAGAGCCTTTGAGGCTGATTTTGGTGATTTGTGTGATTTAAAGCAATAAGCCACTAATAGCGAAATTAAGCAAATCTACAAGAAAATAAGCTAAAATACAAGGAAATAAAGACTTACAATAACCGCTTTTCTCAAAACAAGAGGCAAATAAGGCTTTTAAAAAGCTTTGCGTCTACCAAGCTCGCTTATCAACCAGAAAACTGGTAGTGTCCTAAGCCCATACCATTATTCTTATCTAAGTCTGGCTTATCATCCAAAAAGAATCAGCAGTGGTATTTAATTGGGTGAATTTTTTTGATTTCTTCTTAACTACTTAACTTTTTTAAGTTGCTTAGTGAAAACAGCTTATCATTAAGCTATCTTGAAAGTTTTTTAAACATAATTAAGCATTAGTTAGCAATTTAGAACTTGGAATTTGAAAATTGGAATTAAACTTAAAACCTCAACACTTTATTAAACTTGGAAATTAGTACAAAGCTGAAAGGAAAAGTACAATAAGCTATAAATGACTTAATTAAAATGACAATTAAACTATTTTTTTTAGCTAGAATCTTTTTCAATAAGCTACAATGGGTCCTATTTATAGCCGAATGTCTTCATAAGCTTGGTCTTGCAGCTGTGATTTCTTTGAGAGAGGCTTCAAAGAGTGTGTTAGTTGTGTTAGAGGTTTGAAATCCCAGCCATCAATTATCCTTGTGCTTCTTTTGAGTCAATCACAGCCATCGAATTTTGCTTTTCATTGGAAAAGTGAGGATTGCCAAGGTGGAAAGGGGTTTAGTAGAGTGGGAGAAGGGGTTTTATCCATTGAGGGTTTAAGGTATTGCAGGGTAAAGGGGTGGAAGATGGAAACCCGTGACTAATGGGGTTGTGGGTTTCTTTGGCGGGAAAATTCATTTAAGGGGGGAACAGGGTAAATATTTTGTCCATTTGGCAAGTTCAGTCCCTCAACCATATACTTTCATTTGTAAAGTTCGTCCTTGTGGTAATATAGGTTTGGGGGTTTGGCAGAAATGCCCCCTCAACCTATATATGTTGATTGCAAAATTCGTCCCTTTTTAATACAACTTTAGGGATTGAGCAATTTTGGCCCTTGCACTTGTACCTCTAATCTTGTTTTGTAGCAAACAAATTATCGTAAGATCGATACCTTGGTGCCCCGAACAAGGGGGAGCTTACATCAAGGGGGAGTCTTGTATCGTCGATTTCTTTCTCTCTACTCAACTCGACGATCAACCTTTTTGGATTCGACAAAAAGGGGGAGAAGTAGAATTAAACTCATTAATAATTTATAAACCTTCAAATTTTATACTAAATGAGTTTATATTTTGTCATCATCAAAAAGGGGGAGATTGTTAATACAAATAATGTCCAAAAACGTTATTTATATTTTTCGACCTCTCAATGTTTTGATAATAACAAAATGTGAAAACGTTTACGATAAAATTAAACGTTTATAAATTACTAATCATAAAATTCTATTTCTAGGATTAATCACTTAAGGTATGGATAAACAAATCATTAAACATGATTAGTGATCAAGAAAATAATTTTTCTTAAATCTTATACTTCCACAAAAATGTTTTTATAAAAATATAAAAACAAATTATTTATTCATTAAAAGAAATGTTTTATTAAAAACATAAAATTTGAATTTCAAATTTTCCCCCCAAAATGGAAGGTTCCATAACAGATACAACCTTCACCACAAAAGGACAAAAAATGGAGCGGAGTCTAGCGGCGGCCCCCTTATATATAAGGGACCGCCGGGACCGCCGCCAGCAACGGTCATTTTTTGTCCCCTATAAATACTGGGCCACCCCATTTCAAAAACAGACTTCCTCTTGCCAAAAATTCTATCAGATCTAGTTTTCTCTCTTCTTCCTTTCTTTCTAAAACACATATCTTGATCACTAACATTCCTTGATTTTGTTTCAAGTGATTAATTCTTTCTTCCTCCCTTCTTCACCTTCTAATCAAGTGCAAGAGAAGAACAATCGTATTCTTCTACATACGAATTGTTATCAAGTGATCTCTCTCTCTTTTCTTCTTCAAGATCACAAACATTCATTACATTTGTTTTGTGTCGTTGTATAAATTGGATCGCGTGTAGATCCAAGTGTGTATATCTTGTGAGTGTGTGAAGACTTAGTGAAGTCTTAGATTGGTTCTAGCTAAGATTAGGACTCGACATCTAGCTTAGTGTCGGAAAAGTAAGTAAGCGACGTGTAAACGGTTTTCTCCGCCTAAAGGGAGCTTGTTGACATAGTGAAATCTTGAGTGGAGTACTCGGGGAGTGGAGTAGGAACGAAGAGGTGCTTCGTTGCCGAACCACTATAAATCTCGGTGTCTTGGTTTGATCGTTTCTTTCCTTACCTCTTTACTTATCACTTGCATTGTTAGATAGTATTGTTGTGATTCATATTGTTAGTTGATTGGCATACAACTCGAATCAAACTATTTCATAACCAAACTTTTAAAACGCTAATTAATCGGTAAAACTATTCAACCCCCCTTCTAGTTTCTACAATTGGTATCAGGAGCCAAGGTCACTCAAGATTTTTAAAATATACTGCATTTTAAAGCTTGGATTGATCTATGGACTTCCGACAAATATCTTGAAGGGCTGTTCTATGCAAAGACACCACTATTTGAAACGGATAGTTCTATTCTATTGGAAAAAAATACTGAATCCAAAAATGGTTATTTAAACGCTTTGCATAGAAGAATATGAACGGATTTTTTTTGTAATACGCAAAAAAGAAATTTAGAAAAACCTTGTTAATCACCCATTCATCTATGGTAAAGTCAGTCAAAGATAATAAGATAGACTTTGGTCCAACAATATGAACAATTCGTCATTTCAAAGACGATTCTATTAGATAATGTTTTGCTAGATTTAATATAGTATTACTAGTCTTAAAGCTATTGATGAAGGTTTATTTCTAGTAAGAAATACGTAAGGAAGTTTCTTAGGGCTCTTACATTTAAATAGAGAGCACAGGTCAACGGCAATTGAAGAATCAAAAGGACTTGACATCATTTCTCTTGATGAGCTTATGGAAACCTCAAAGTCCATGAGTATGATCATCAAGAAAGATCTGGACAATAGTTCAAAGCAAAAGTTGGAAAGAAATCTCTTGCATTAAAGGCTAAGAAAGAATTAGTTGATAAAAAGAAGGAAGTGTTCGACTTCCGGTTATTGAAGACGAAGAGTATATGCCATGGCGGTAAGAGACTTCAAGAAATTCTTTAAGAGAAGAGGTAGATTCGTGAGACAACCTTGGAACGACAAAAAGACGTTCCAAAGAAGCCGTGATGACAAGACCGGTAAAAATGATAGAAAATATTTTAGATGCGGCGACCCGAATCATCTTATTGGAGAATGTCCAAAACCACCGAAAGACAAGAACCAAAGAGCCTTTGTCGGAGGTTCTTGGAGCGATAGCGGTGATGAAGATGATGAGAAGGTCAAAGACGAAACATGTCTTGTAGCTCATGCATCAAGTGAGGTATGTTCCGAATCCTCTTACTTTAGTGATGAAAACTCATCAATTGATGATATAACTTTAGACAATGAATATGATAAATTATGTAAAATGAGTCTAAAGATAATCACTAAAAACAAAATACTAAAAGCCACTAGAAATAACTTAGAAAATAAGCTTAGAAGAAAACTAAAAGATAAAAATTTATCCATATCGAGAAAAAACCAAGAGAGTTGATCTCGAAATTGGCAGTGTGTCATGTTCTCAATGAGAATGAAAAAACTCAAAGATGTGATCCACTAGATTCAATAAATTTGAAAAGAGTACTCATTGCTTGAATGAAATGCTAAAGAAATCAAAAAACCTCTGGTGATAAATTAGGATTTTGGGTTTAATTCATTGGAAGCATCTTCTTAGTGGAAACCAAAAGAATAAAATTTGTAAAAACTCAGAAAAAGGCGTCCTCTGATGGAGGTCCCTTAAATAGGGACGGCCCCATAAACATGATCGGCCCCCTTAATGTTCATGCAGCCCCCAAAGTAAATAAGGGACCGCCACCAGAGACACTAATATATGAGAAAAGTGTTTCTTTTCAAAAATCTATTTTGGGTCCTAGACCAAAACACATAATTGTAAACAAAGTTAAAGTTCCGGTAGCTAGTGACAATGAAGTCAAACAATTTTATAAACCATTGTCAAAACCCGGAGTTGGATTTTCAAAACAAAACTTTAGATCAAAAACTCACCTCCTAGAAGAGTCAATAATAATTATTCTCGTCCTAAAACACCGCAACCAAGAAGACATGTTGGTCATCAAAACCAACCTCATGGCTTTCCTGTAACTTGGAACAACTTTCCATGACAAAGTTACATGCCATGGGAAATGTGTCTTCCATTCTCACATCCTAACCAATTGCATCAAATGCAAGGGATGTTTGGCACTAACAACTTTGGACCCATGAGATATTGGGGACCAAATGTTTGAGTTATTGTCTTATATAAATAGATATGCCTTTGGGAGTCGACTTGGAACCCAAATGAAATGGATATGGATAGCGGATGCTCCAAAACTTATGACGGGTAACGAAAGATCTTCTCCCCTTAAAAGATTACGATGGAGGAGTAATGTTGTTTTTGGTAGTAATCTTCGCGGTAACATCATTGGCAAAGGTACGATTTCTAATGACTCTCTCAAAATGATATTGTAGAACATGTTGATAACCTTAGGATTTAAATTGCTTTTGTATAGGAACAAATTTGTGACAATAAGTGTAATGTAACTTTCTCTGACTATGATAGTGAAATCCTCTAGGACTGGTAAAGTCATAGGTAGATGGGATATTAGGAGAAAGCTTTATACGTAATGAAGTTAGGAAATAAGCCCTAAGGGATCAAAATTTTAGTCTGAGCAACAGATTGATGAAAATTCCTCTTTGTGGCCATAGGAGATTAGGTCACGGCAAATATGGTTCTCATTCTATCGTTTGCCTCTAAAGAATTAGTTATAAACTTACTAGGATTGTTTTGATCAACATTTTTGTGATGCTTGCAAAATTGGAAAACAAGCTCACGCTAGTCACAAAGCTAAGAATTTAGTCTCAACGACTAGATGCTTAGAACTTCTCCACATGGATCTTTTTGGTCCATCCGTCGTACGGAGTTACGGAGGAAACCGTTACACCCTAGTCATAGTAGTGACTACTCTAGTATACTTGGATAGATTCCTTAAGGGATAAAGCGAAGCCTTTACGATCACATTCGAAATTTTTAGTAGAAAATCCGAAATCAATAGGATGTACATAGTGTCAATAAGAACCTGATCATGATAGAGAATTTGATAAATGATAGTGCAATTTGGCGAGAATTAGTGATGACCAACGGTATTTACTCATAACTTCTCGGCTCCACGCCACTCCTCAATCAAATGGCCGTGGTTGAATGGAAAAATTAGGACACTTCAAGAAATGAGTTGTAACTATGTTGAACGAAACAATCATTACCCCAAAGTTTTGTGTAATGCGTAGATACTTCAACATATATACTTAACGAATTCTAATTAAAGCCATCATTAGCGAAATCACTTTATGAAATCTCGAGAGGTAGGGGAAACTACTCTTGATTATTTTAGCGTGTTTAGAAGCAAGTGCTTCTCCTAAAACACTAAAGATTACCTTACCAAGTTCGACCCAAAAGTCTTACGAAGGGTGTTCTTCCTAGGTTATCCAAAAACAGTAAAGCCTTTATCATTCTCAATTAAACACACTAGGAGGATAAATCGAAGATTCTCAACGTGACATTCAATGAAACTCCTCCACCTGCTAAGACTCACCTTTGGTGATGATGACCTAGACGAAAGAGAAGGCTTTTAGGGAATTCGAAAAGAAAAAATTCTAGAAAAATTGTTGAGGATGAAACTTAGAGTTGATGAAAGTAGTCAATATTAAGGAATTAGGAACCTATCCCTTAGAAAATGTCAATAGGAAACCTTAACCAAAGACCCTTAGTCACAAGCCCAAAAACAAACGAAAATTTTTGCTTCATTTCTTCATAAAACTAAAGATGAAATGAAGCCTTAGGTGATGAGAATGTTGGATAGTCGCCATGCAAGATAATTTAATTCAATTCATTGCTAACGATGTTTGGGAGTTAGTTCCACAAACTAAGAATATGATAGTTATAGGAACTAAGTGGGTGTTTAGAAATAAGTTAGATGAGAATGGTATTGTTTCTTGAAATAAGGCTAGATTAGTTGCTTAAGGCTACAACCAACAACTTGGGGCATCAATTATGATGAAACTTATGCTCCGGTTGTTAGACTTGAGTCAATTAGAATATTATTAGCTTATGCTTGCGCCTTAGATTTTAAATTATTCCAAATGGATGTAAAAAGTGCGTTCCTGAACGGTTTTATCAATGAGGAGGTATACGTGGCACAACCTAAGTGATTCATTGAGTTCAAAATACCGAATCTGTTTATAAATTAAAGAAGCGAATATGTCTTAAGACAAGCACCCAAAGCTTGGTATGATAGATTAAAAAGCTTTCTCTCTTATTTAAACATGAATATAAATGGTAATGGTAGATAACACTCTTTTTACTTAGAAGAAAAGTACAAATCTCTCATGTTAATATATGTCGAGGACATTATATTTGGTTCGACTTGTCAAAGGACATGTGTGATGATTTTGCCAAAAATTCATGCATGACGATGTTAGAAAACATGAGCACGATGGGTGACTTAACCTTCTTTCTTGGATTACAAATTAAACAAATGGAGATGGTTATTTTCTTTAATCAATATAAGTATATTAAGAATGCTTAAGAAATTTGGTCTAGAAGATTCTAACAAGAAAACCCCCCATGTCCTCAATACTAAACTCCAAAAGATGAAGAGTGTGAGTCGGTAGATAGTACCAAGTATCGTGGCATGATAGGTAGTTTACTATACCTAACGGCAAGTAGGCCCGATATCATGTTTAGTGTTTGAATTTTGTGCCCGGTTCCAAGAGGCACCAAAACTCTCACCTAGAAGCGGTTTTAAAGTATCTTTTGATACATTAAAGGCACTACACACTTAGGATTATGGTATCATAAGGGCCGGATAGGGGAAACTCGTAGTATTCTGCTGACTCTGATCATGCGGTGAGATTATGTGGGGGACCGAAAAAGTGCACTAATCAGGTATTGTACATTCGTGGGATGTTGTTTTGATTTCTTTGGTTCTCGAAAGAAAACAAACCGCTCTTGCATATCCAATACCGATGCCGAAGACGTAAGCGCCGGAATGGCATGGTCAACAAGCACATTGGATGAAACAAGCTCTCATCGACTTCGCCGTACGACTCGATGATCGTTCCCTACATGTGTGACAATAAAGGCGCGACTTGACCCTTAGCAAAATACCCGGTGCAACAATCATTCGTACCAAACACACATCGAAATTCGTACACCACTTTCCTCCGTGATAATGTTAAATAAGGACATATATCTATCGAAAAAGTAACGTCCGTCGGGAACACATTGCCGACATTCTCACTAAACCCCTTAAAGTGAATCGTTTTAACTATATATTCGTCGTGGTTTTAGGAATGATGGAAACACATTCATAAAATCCATATTAAGTACGCTATCTCATTGCTTCTGTCTCAATTCTAGTCCGAGTTACATCATGTGTGACAAACTGAAATACTTCATCCGAAGTACTTTAAACACATTTAAATTGCGAGATGCAAGTTAATTTTGTCACTCATACTAGTAAAAAATTTTGGTCAAGAAACAAAGTTAGAAATCACTGCCTGCGGGGCGGCCCCCATATAGGCAGCCCGCTTATATATATGGCGACCGCCTGGAGATATGGACCGCCATCAGAGAAATCTCACTTATATGTTCACTTGAATAACCAAATTTTTCAAATACAATACAGCTAATACACCGTACCACGTGGCCATTGACGATCACAACCCCAATTAACCAAAACACTCATAATCGGTCCATTAATATCTAATATTGAGATCAAAACAACATCAAGTATTCTTTCCTTACATTCGAGATCATCAAATTGTATGTCATTTCTCAAACTATTTCTTTCATTTTGAGTAATAGGGTTCATGATGAACATCAAAATTGAAATTGGGTTTTTTCATTTTTCTTTAAAAATTGTTCATTTATAACCACTTCTGATACAATGTATAAGACTAAAATGCTTCCCGTAGATTGAGGATTTGCATACATGGTTAGGATTTGTCAAAAAATTATTTCTTTTTAACCCAAAACCCCAATTTCATTTTACAAAATCTACTCACGTTAGGAACATATTAAATTGTTGTTTTGCATTGTTTATTCAAACCCAATAACGTTTTTCAAACACATGTTAATGATATCAGCAACAAATTTTAGAGATTCATTAATTCATATGTATTTTTTGGACTTGTTTGGTTGAGCAAAATCAAACTAAGGAGCGTTTGAATTAACTCTTAAGATTTTATGTATAGGTCGAGTTAATCGTTACTCCACATTTGTTACATATAGACACACACTAGACATAGTGTTTGGGATGGGAACCTTACTAAAATGACTTTCTTTAAATTTTAGGTGAAATGAGTTTAGAAGACGAACTTCGCCACACAAAATCATACATTCCAATAATCTCAAATGATTCCTACATACCTAACTGTTTGAAACCCATCATTCAAAATCTAGAATGTAGAGCTATTCACGAAGGTCGTCGTGTTGAACCCGAATCAACCAAATACGACAAAATTAAAACAATGTTTGAAATCATTAACCTCACCAAAATATATAAGCTACATGAGGTCATTTGTCCTAGATTTCTACTTGAATTTGTCTCATCCATGGAAATAATCCATGAAAACAATCAAAACACCTATGTCAAATTTTCGGCATTGAAAGGAGTCTTTAGATACTCATTTGAATCATTCGCGTCAATTCTCTCCATTCCATCTCAAGGTCAATGTTCTTACTCCGAAGACTCATCTCTTGACTCTTTGAGAATGAATCTAAACTCTTTCCCACCCTTTAAAACTAATATCCCAACTCCAAAAGCAATAATTCAATCCCTAACAATATCTGGACAAACCATCTTTCCAAACAAAATTCTCAAAGAAGAACTTCGTGTTGAACTAAGATCTTGGAATGAAATCATTCAAGAAAATGCTTTTGGTACTCAAAATAACTCACCCTTTATTCTTGCATCATCATGTCACATGATGTATTGCATCTTAACTAGCACTCTATTCAATTTTGCATACTTTCTAATTAAAAGAATCGAAAGTATCAAATATCAACCTAATACTCCAATACCATATGGAATCATTTTAAGTCGTCTATATAAACACATTATCAACACCAACCCTCATCTCTGTAATCCAAAATACAAAACATATTGGGGATCCATGAAACCATGGGTTCATCCCACTCATCTTCAATCCATCGTCTACATATCCTCCGATAAAGACTCAAGTGTTGATTCAAATACTAGTTGAGACTTGTCTTGATTACTACTTAACATATGTATTATGATTATGCTCTTAACATTTGCCACTATTTCCTATGTTAGTGCACAATATAACTATGTCATGATCTCCTGCCTGCTATATGACACTTAGTTGAATTACCTGTATGATTCTACTTGATCTTATTGCATGATCTCTTTTTATATAGTCATTTGATTAGATTGTATGATTCTTGATGAAATGGAGATATCACTACCACCCTTCCAACCCTGTTCAAAAATTTCAACACAAAAGACTAATTTCTGAAAAATTTTAAAACCCAGAAAACGGCCCCATAAATGATTGGGCGGCCCCCTGATATATATGGGACCGCCTAACTTTAAGGGACCGCCTACAGCAAACATGTTTCTTTGCTGTCTTTTCTCGTTTTCTGAACCTTTGACCAATCCACTCATAAAAGGCTGTCATTTCCATTATCATCAAAACACTTTCTTACACCTCAATACTAGCATATCATGCTTTGCCATATACTCTCCTATATAAACATTACCCTCTTCACCACTACTCTTATCACCTCAAATATGTCTTCTCCTAGAAACTATGGTGAAAAGTCTCACAAATCAATCATTGATTCTTGGAGACACACTCATTTCTTACCATACTCACCTCCTTTATCTCCAAATCACTCTCTACCTACATCTCCACCAATCTCTCAAATCCTTGATAACACTCCTATGCCACCCTCTCCTAACTCACCAAATCTCACATCCTCCTCCTTACACCCACACACTTCTATTCCAAATCTTCATGAAAACCGTTTGCATGAACTTCTACACCTTTCAAATCTTCTTGATATCAATATCCAACATGCAATCGAATTAACTTGTCATTCACCTTCTTCTACACCGTCCACTCACCCTCCTTTCCTTGACCAAGTCAACTTTCACTCGGACTTTTGTCATTGTTGCTTGGGTACTCGAAAAGCATTCAATACTTTAAAAGATGACCTTAACCGAATTAAATCTCTCTTAATTGGGCCCTCAACTCTTTTTCCTTCATCCATCACTACCAACTCTCCTTGAAATATCTTCTTTGAAGTCAAGAATCATCTACTAGTCTACTCTCATTAGATGACTTAATATGTTATGTCTTAAGTTTGATTATGTATGCTTGTATTCTCATATATTGTCCTTGTGACTATATATGGTTTATTTATGTATTTCAATGAACTTTATTTATGCTTCAAAATGTGTGGATTGAATCTTTAAGATATTTGTCATGCTATGTTTGCTTGCACTTGTACCTCTAATCTTGTTTTGTAGCAAACAAATTATCGTAAGATCGATCCCTTGGTGCCCCGAACAAGGGGGAGCTTACATCAAGGGGGAGTCTTTAATCGTCGACTTCTTTCTCTCTACTCAACTCGACGATCAACCTTTTTGGATTCGACAAAAAGGGGGAGAAGTAGAATTAAACTCATTAATAATTTATAAACCTTTAAATTTTATACTAAATGAGTTTATATTTTGTCATCATCAAAAAGGGGGAGATTGTTAATACAAATAATGTCCAAAAACGTTATTTATATTTTTCGACCTCTCAATGTTTTGATAATAACAAAATGTGAAAACGTTTACGATAAAATTAAACGTTTATAAATTAATAATCATAAAATTCTATTTCTATGATTAATCACTTAAGGTATGGATAAACAAATCATTAAACATGATTAGTGATCAAGAAAATAATTTTTTCTTAAATCTTATACTTCCACAAAAATGTTTTTATAAAAATATAAAAACAAATTATTTATTAATTAAAAGAAATGTTTTATTAAAAACATAAAATTTGAATTTCAAATTTTCCCCCCAAAATGGAAGGTTCCATAACAGATACAACCTTCACCACAAAAGGACAAAAAAGGGAGCGGAGTCTAGTGGCGGCCCCCTTATATATAAGGGGCCGCCGGGACCGCCACCAGCAACGGCTACTTTTTTGTCCCCTATAAATACTGGGCCACCCATTTCAAAATCAGACTTCCTCTTGCCAAAAATTCTATCAGATCTAGTTTTCTCTCTTCTTCCTTTCTTTCTAAAACACATATCTTGATCACTAACATACCTTGATTTTGTTTCAAGTGATTAATTCTTTCTTCCTCCCTTCTTCACCTTCTAATCAAGTGCAAGAGAAGAACAATCGTATTCTTCTACATACGAATTGTTATCAAGTGATCTTTCTCTCTTCTCTTCTTCAAGATCACAAACATTCATTAGATTTATTTTGTGTTGTTGTATTAATTGGATCAAGTGTAGATCCAAGTGTGTAGATTGTATATTGGTGTGATTTGGATTGTGTGTCAATCCAAGAGTGTAGATCTTGTGAGTGTTTGAAGACTTAGTGAAGTCTTAGATTGGTTCTAGCTAAGATTAGGACTCGACATCTAGCTTAGTGTCGGAAAAGAAAGTAAGCGACGTGTAAACGGTTTTCTCCGCCTAAAGGGAGCTTGTTGACATAGTGAAATCTCGAGTGGAGTGCTCGGGGAGTGGAGTAGGAACGAAGAGGTGCTTCGTTGCCGAACCACTATAAATCTCGGTGTCTTGGTTTGATCGTTTCTTTCTTTATCTCTTTACTTATTACTTGCATTATTAGATAGTTTAGTTGTGATTCATATTGTTGGTTGATTGACATACATCTCGAATCAAACTATTTCATAAGCAAACTTTTAAAACGCTAATTAACCGGTAAAACTATTCAACCCCCCCTTCTAGTTTCTACAATTGGTATCAGGAGCAAGGTCACTCAAGATTTTTAAAATATATTGTATTTTAAAGCTTGGATCGATCTATGGATTCCGACAAATATCTAGAAGGGCAATCTATGCAAAGACCACCACTTTTTGAAAGCGATAGTTTTATTTATTGGAAAAATAGATTCGAGACATATGTTAAATCAAAAGATCTAGATCTTTGGCATGTTATTACCAATGGTGATTTTCAACCTATTATTCAAAATCCGGAAACCAAACTTGATGAGGTTATCCCTTTTGAAAAACAAACGGATGATCTTAAGAAAAGGCTTGCAAAAAATAATGAAGCCAAAATGGTTATTTACAACGCTTTGCCTAGAAAAGAATATGAACGAATTTTCATGTGTAATACGGCAAAAGAAATTTGGAAAACCTTGTTAATCACCCATCAAGGTAATAGTCAAGTCAAAGATAATAAGATCGACCTTTTGGTCCAACAATATGAACAATTCGTCATTTCCGAAGACGAATCTATAGATAATGCTTTTGCTAGATTTAATACTATTATTACTAGTCTTAAAGCTCTTGATGAAGGTTATTCTAGTAAGAACTACGTAAGGAAGTTTCTTAGGGCTCTACATCCTAAATGGAGAGCAAAGGTCACGGCAATTGAAGAATCAAAAGACTTGACATCACTATCTCTTGATGAGCTCATTGGAAACCTCAAAGTCCATGAGATGATCATCAAGAAAGATTCCGAAATAGTCAAAGCAAAAGTTGAAAGAAAATCTCTTGCATTAAAGGCTAAGAAAGAATCTAGTGATGAAGAGTGTTCGACTTCCGGTAGTGAAGACGAAGAGTATGCCATGGCGGTAAGAGACTTCAAGAAATTCTTTAAGAGAAGAGGTAGATTCGTGAGACAACCTCGGAACGACAAAAAGACGTTCCAAAGAAGCCGTGATGACAAGACCGGTAAAAATGATAGAAAATGTTTTAGATGCGGCGACCCGAATCATCTTATTGGAGAATGTCCAAAACCACCGAAAGACAAGAACCAAAGAGCCTTTGTCGGAGGTTCTTGGAGCGATAGCGGTGATGAAGATGATGAGAAGGTCAAAGACGAAACATGTCTTGTAGCTCATGCATCAAGTGAGGTATGTTCCGAATCCTCTTACTTTAGTGATGAAAACTCATCAATTGATGATATAACTTTAGACAATGAATATGATAAATTATGTAAAATGAGTCTAAAGATAATCACTAAAAACAAAAGACTAAAAGCCACTAGAAATAACTTAGAAAATGAGCTTAGAGAACTAAAAGATAAATTATCCATATTCGAGAAAAACAAGGGAGTTGATCTCGAATGTGCAGTGTGTCATGTACTCAAAATTGAGAATGAAAAACTCAAAGATGAATCCACTAGATTAAATAAATTTGAAAAGAGTACACATTGCTTGAATGAAATGCTAAGAAATCAAAAACCCTCCGGTGATAAATTAGGTTTAGGGTTTAATTCATTTGAAGCATCATCTAGTGGAACAAAGGAAATAAAATTTGTAAAAACTGACAAGAAGCCTAATCTTACCTTTTTCAGAGTCTTTGGTGCTCTTTGTTACCCTACAAATGACGGCGAAGATCTTGGAAAATTACAACCAACAACTGATATTGGAATATTCGTTGGTTATGCTCCTAGCAAGAAAGGGTATAGAATCTACAACAAAAGAACCCGATGTATTATGGAAACTATTCACATGCAATTCGATGAGCCGACTGAGCAGATAGCTGATTCGCGAATTAGTATATATATATAAAATAACACAAATGCAAATCTCAACCAAATGCCCTTAACCAAGGCAAAAGGTCAAAATCTACACAAAGAGATTAAATATATAAGAATCAATTATAAAAAGATTCCGGAAGAGATATTCCCGGGTCGTATGTCCCAACGAGGCTGCAATTGAAAGTAATCCTGGTTTGATGAGAAATTGAATGATGGAAAATATTTGGATATGATGGAAAACACTGATACAACTAAAATTAATTAAATAAAACCTAATTTAATCTACGGGAAAACAAGCAAAGGAAATGGGGATCTTAAAAACTACGGGAAACAAAATTAGTTATTGGGAGATCCTAAAATTAAATCTAAATTAAAATACGGGGAACAGAATCAGGTACGGGAAACCTAAATACTAAAAATTAAGAAAATAAATGCTAAATTAAATTAAAAATCAAAATTAAATTCTAATTAACTTAATTTGAAAAATAAAGAAAACTAGAACTAAAACGGAGGTCGTTTGAATGTAAAACGAAAAGAAACGGTAAAACGCACCGGATAAAACGGGTCTAAGACTGAAATTTATAAAAAATTAAACCTATACTAAATTTTATATTTTTCCTAGACACTAAATGACAAAAGAAAATTTTATAAAAAAGAAAAATATTTTTTTATTAATTTTTGGATTTTTTATGAATTTTTAAAGATTAATAACTAATTAAAACTAAGAAAATAGAAAAAGACAAAAAATAAAAGTTATAAAAATTCTGAAAAAATAAAATTAAATAAAGAAAAAGTTAACAATTCTAAAAATATAAAAATGCCCAAAAGTTACTGTTTAAATAAAAAGTAATTAAACTAATTAAATCTAAACCTAATTTAATTACTTAAATTAAATAAAACTAACTAAAGCTAACTGCTGTTAAAACAAAAGGACTAACAGGGAAAAGGGACAAGGACTAACGGGGAAACAACAAACTGACAAGGGGCATTAACTCTGCTAACTATAAAAGAGAAAATTACACAATTGGTCCCTGAGGTGGACCCCGATTACAAAAAGGGTCCAAAGTGCTTATTTGACAAAAGTCAAATAAGCAAACTTGTAGAAGGGCTTATGGGGAGTCTTTTTTGTAAAAGCACTTATGCTTTTTACTCACTAAATAAGCTAGAAACTTAAGGCTTTTGGGGCTGCAGAAGCTAAATAAGCTTATGGCTTATTTTTCTTGGCTTTTAGGATTTAAAGACTACAAAATAAGCTAAAATCTATGGGAAACAAATAAATAGGGAGAGGGGAGTCCTAAATAAGCTAAAGTAACCTATAATAAGCCCTAAAATAAGCTGGAATCAATAAGCTAAATCTAAACAGTTTATTATAAAAACAGAAAAAGGGAAACTTTAAGCCTATAATAAGCTATACTAGAGGAGGAGTTAAGCTACAAAACTATGGGGAATTAAAGGGAAACTAATAAGCTACAATAAAAGCTAAAAGAAACTAGGGGTTCTATGGATAAATAAGCTGGAAAATGATGCTGAATTAAGGTGTCTAGCACCAGGGGAAATAAGGCAGTAAAGGAGGGCTCATTTTGGCTTATTGAAATAAGCTTATAAAAGCTCATTAGCCTAAACAAATCACAAACAGATTGAGATCACATGTGATTAAGCTTATTTCCAAAGTTTTAGACATTAAGACCAATTTTAAACTGCTGATTTTTGGGCTTAAAGTTGACTGTTTTCCAAAAATTTTGCATGCACACACTTGACTTGGTTTTGGTAAATCAAAATGACAGGGGAAAGGGATGGGTAGAAGGGCTAAAAACAACAACAATAAGCACAACAACAAAGTGCTTAAGCTGCATAAGCAGCTGGATCCCTCTGGCTCAATTTGGCTTATTAAAAATCTGACATATTATAAAGGAGGCTTAAAAACTCATTTTTATACTAAAAGTTATAATTAAAATGGTCCTAATGAGCCTACACACTCAGCCAAGATTGGCTGAGTGTACTTGACCCACAATGGTGCCCATATTGACCCATTTTAAGGCTTTCCCAAACACCCCTTTAAATATTAATTCGGCTCTTGTTTTGGTTTTTTAAAAGAATTAAGTGGGTAAAACAAGATTACAAGTTATGCTTAACAAGTCTTACACATTTTTATATAAGTTGAAACAGGTTTAAAGGCTTAAATGAGACTTTGCACTTTTGACAATATTAATTTCACAAAAACTCTTAACTTGCATTAAAGCTGGAAATGTTACAACATAAACTTAAAATAAACTGATTACAACACTTTTAAAAGAAAACTTAATTAAATTTTACACTAAGAAAGAAAAAACAGGGATTCTTGTTTCGGCTTGTTCTTCTTTTCTTTTATAGAAGTCCAAAGGCATCACTTGGTCTTGGGTTGTGTTTGCTGTGAGAGTACAAGGCAGCATACTCAATCCTAGCCCTCCATTTCTTTTGAATACCATCTCACCATTGAAGGGGGTCTTCGGGTTGTGTGATTGGTTTCATGGTCGTAAACCACTCACCAACCTTTTGGCTGAGTGTGTGGGGTTTATTAGACCATTTAAAACACAATTTTTAGTATAAAAATAAGTTTTGAGTGGTCCTTTGCTTTCTGTCAAAATTTTATAAGCCATAAAGTGTGCTAAATCACTTAAGCTGTGTAGACAGCTTAAGCACACCTTTAGGTGCCTTATTTAAGGGGGGGGGGGGTCATAACTAGCTCTTTTCAAAACCCAAATTGCTGTCCCTTTTACTTTGACAATATAAGTCAAAGTTTGGCTTTGCAATTTTTTTAAAAGAACCCTCAATTTTAAGCTACAATATCAGCAGCTTATATTGTTTTCTAGACCCTCATTCTTTGGAAATAAGCTCAATCATATGCCCTTTTTATCTGTTTGTGCTTTGGATTTGCTATAAAGCACTGATGTCTTATTTTGCATACCCAAAAAAGCCCTTAAGCTCACTGCATTATCTCCCCTGGTGGCGAGACACCTAATTCAGCATCATTTTCCACTTATTCACCATAGAACCCCTAGGTTTCTTTTGCTTTTATTGTAGCTTATTAGTTTTTCCCTTTAATTCCCATAGTTTTGGACTTAACTCCTCCTCTAGTATTAGCTTATTAGAGGCTTAAAAGTTTCCCTTTTTGCTGTTTTTTATAAACTGTCATTATTAGCTTAATAATAGATCAGCTTATTTTAGGGCTTATTAGGAAGCCATAGTTTAATTTTAGGACTCCCCTCTCCCTATTAACTGTTTCCCATTAGTTATAGCTTATTTTGTTAGCTTAAATCCCAATAAGAAAGAAAAATAAGCTCATAAGCTTATAGCTTCTGTCAGTCCAAAAGCTTAAGTTTTGTCTACTATTTATGAGTAAAAAGCATAAGTGCTTTTACAAAAAAGACTCCCCTTGAGCCCCTTTACAAGTTTGCTTTTATAGCTTTTTGATAATAAGCTTTTGAACCTAACTTAATCGGGGGCCACTTCAGGACTGGTTTTAATTTTGTCCTGTCACAGTTATAATGTTTAGTCCCCCTTGTCATTTGTTTGGTTGTTTCCACGTTAGTCCTTGTGTCCTTTTCACTGTTATCCCTGCAGTAAACTTTTTAGTTTTTTTATTTAAGTTAATTAATATAAATTAAGGTTTAGATATGAATTAGTTTAATTACGTTTTATATAAACAATAACTTTTGGGCATTTTTAGAATTTTAGAATTTTGACTTTATCTTTATTAATTTATTTTTCAGAATTTTATAACTTTTATTTTTTGTCTTTTTCTATTTTCTTAGTTTTAATTAGGTTATTAAATCTTTTATAAGTCATAAAAAATCAAAAATTAATAAAAAAAATATTTTCTTTTTATAAAATTTCTTTTGTCATTAAGTGTCTAAAAAATATTAAATTTAGTATAGGTTTAATTTTTCTTAAATGTTCAGTCTTAGACCCCGTTGTACGAGTGCGTTTTACCGTTTCTTTTCGTTTTTACATTCAAACGACTCGTTTAATTCTAGTTTTTTTTATTTTCAATTAGTTAATTAGAATTTAATTTTAATTTTTAATTTAATTGAGCATTATTTTCCTAATTTTTAGTATTTAGGTGTCCCGATACCTTGATTCAGTTCCCCGTATTTTAGTATAGAGTTAAATTTTAGAATTCGCTATAACTATTTTTGTTTCCGTAGTGTTTAAGATCCCAATCCTATATCTGTTTCCCGTAGATTAAATTAAGGTTTTATTTAATTAATTTTAGTTGTAATTATATCAGTCATTTCCATCAGATCTAAATTATTTCCATCATTCAATTTCTCATCATACCAGGATTATTTCAATTTTCACATCTTGGAACATTCGACCCGGAATATCTCTTCCTGAATCTGTTATAATTGATTCGTAACCTGTGTATTTTATCCTTTTGTGGAATTTGACCTTTTGCCTTGGTCAAGGGCATTCGGTAGGATCTGTAATTAGGGGGTTGCTTATATAAGTGGTCATATTCGCAATCAGTTACGATCAGAAGTCATTTGAGGAAGAACGAGGCATAACTATGTGAACAGTCATCATGTGACATGAAGACCGAGGCTTGAACGCCGTGTTCAAACCCCGTCCCCCCCCCCCCCCCCCCCAAAATTTTTTTTTTCATTGTTCTCCAGAGTCAACAATGAAATGATGAGTTGTACAATCTGCAAGAGAATTAGAGGACGTGGAACACGGACAAATTGGATCCTAAGAAGTTGAATATCATTCAAGACATAGTTATCCATGAACAATGTCTATAGTGGGACTAAGACTTGTTGAGCATCAGCTTTCCTAACTTAGCATCCATCTCTTTTGGGTCCTAAGCTTTTATGTCCAGGATTAACGGATTGGACCATCTCTTAGCTATCCACCATGTACATTCCTGAGTTGTATTCTCATACAACTTCTTATAGTAACTCTTGGATTTTTGATAGTGGTATCTGTGCAACTGTTTTTCTTTATGGGGTGTTTGCAACCGATATTTGTTCGCTTTTCTCTTGGGTTTACTAGCACTACTAGGCACTATATCAATGGGCTTCTATTCTAGCATTCACGTCTTTAAGATCGAGAAACCACAGCATCCCATATATATTAAACACAATTCCCATTCTGCACAAACACATTCCACTTCGAAGTTCTGGAGTTTGAACTCATTACACCATTACAGACTTTGTTTTCTTAGAAATACTAGAAATCCTATGATGGTCTTCTACTTCCTTCTTTGTAAACTTCACTTGACTAATGTTTGGCATGACCTTTTCTTTCACTTGATAGCACTTAAGCTGTGGTCTGCTAATACTAGTACTGTGAATTACTCCTGAAGATTTAGACATGTGAGGATTAGTATTCCTAGAAGCATGAGGCAACTGTGGTGTTTTAGTCTGTGTTGTGGTGGAGGCAATTCTTAACAATCCTGTTAAGCCACATTTGGTGTTTCGAACTCGCTTGGTTTCTTTTCTGAGGCAAATTCTGTTGAGTGGTCTGGTTTAAATAACCACCGACACATTGGTTTTTATTAACCGACTGTTTTGTTCAAAAACTTCTTCCATTTCAGGAGAAATTTGAAAAAGGAGTTCGGTTTTCCTAAAACTGATAGTTTTTTGAATCCGTTGAGCATTGTTGTCGAACTCAGATGGTTTATCAAACGGAGTTTCCACTGACTTTTCCCTTTTTTACCAAGAATGAGTTTCTTAACTCATTATCACAATGGGTTCTTGGCTTGCAGTTGAGCTTCAAATCGTGTATTTCATGGTAGTGTTTCAGTTCTTTTGGTAATAACATTTGAAGCATTTTCTTTGCAAAGCTGGTTTTTTCATCTGTTCTTCTACAATGTTGTCATGAAAGTTCAAGAAAATTGAGTGTTTTTCAAGTTAGCAAAACTTTTTAACAAATTATTAATGAAACTTCTATTGTTAACAGATTCAGTTTGTTTCGAAAGCTTTTGTGCAAGACATTCACATTTCTTTGACTTATGAAGATATAAGCATTGAAATCAGTATTAGCATGTAAATCAGAACAGAGAAATGCAAATATGAACTTGTAAAATCTTTAGACACACACTCTTCGAAAGTAAATCATATATGTTTGAAATATCAGCCTTTTCTGATTCAAGTTCGGCAATTCCTTTTCAAGAAAGAACGTACGCCAATTCGTCTTCATTCTCTTTTTAGTTCATAATAAAACAAAGACGTCTAGGATGTGTTGTCCTGAAAGAGCATTAATAAGATTGTGGATACATCTTCCATACGCTTGGCATTTGGGTTAGAAATGCACTACTCAGTATATTAGACCACGTTTGTTGACAAATTGTTCAAAGAGATTGGAAGTTTTTGTCATTTCGTTATAAAGTAGTCTACTTTACTAATGGATTTAGACATGGGTAGAAAGCCAACGTTTTTAGCAATGTTTGGTTTTGTTCTAACAAACGTTTTTCTCCACATTGTCTTCCTAACTTCTTTAGCGCGTTCCAACTGATCAGTAGGCCTTTGGATGGGGTTTTGAAAGTTTCATAAGAACTGTTTGATATGTGTACTATATGGTTTCAACTTTGTCCTTTATCCAATTTTGATCGACTCATCCTTTTCCAGAGTGCACTGTGTCTTCCCCATTCGGCGGCAAAATCTGTTTGCGGATCAGAAGTCTCATATGGATCTCAATAAACAGGCTTATCTATTGAGCTTTCTTGAGGGACTTGGATGTAGCAAAGGTGATCTACCATGATACGTTGTGCATTTTGCTAACATGTGAATGGTCTGAATTGACTGATTGCGTTTTCTAAAGAATTTCATTTAATAAACTTATTTGTTTGTCCATTTCAAATCAACGTTCAATGTCTTTTCCTTCCTTAAACCGTTAAAACCGGAAATAACCTTAGTTTTCTCTTTAAGTTGACCTTCAAATTGTGACCTAGTTAACAGACTCTTTTTGAGTAGCTCATCGTATTTCTGCTTAACAACTGAAATTTCTGTTGAGGATGTGTTAACTAGAGTAGACATGATGAGTGAATAGTTATGAATTTTTGAAGTGTGAAAGATTTTGTTGGATCTTAAGTGGATATTGTGATTGAAGTTGTGGTTTTGTAAGCAATTCACGTTCACGGGATTTTACACGTCTATATCTTAAACCGATAAATGAATTAACGGGATTTTACAGAATCATTGAAAACCGTGAAATGATTTGACGCGGATTCACGGCCAAAAATTCTAAGAAAAAACTGAAAAATGTCAATAAATCATAGAAAACAAGCTTTTTGGGCCTCGAAAAATCCTTAACCTGCCAAAGGATGGTTACAGCGTGATCCGTCTCGTTTTTCTCTTCGATTTGAGAGGTCACGGGCCTTAAACGGACTTACGGATCAAAAGTTATGGCTGTTTTACTGAAACCCTTTTCGTCACACAAGTTTTCTAATAAAAATTTCGTTCGTCCAAAAAAAATTGCCTCGTTCGATCCGCTCGTTTCGATCGCTCCGTTCATCCGCTCGTCGATCGCTCGTCGATCCCGCGTTCGATCGCTCAGTCGATCGCTCGTTCAGACCCGCTCCGTTCGATCGGTCGTTCGAGATCCGCTTGTTCGATGCTCGTTTCGAATCGCTCGTTCGGTCCCCGTTCGATCGCTCTTCAGAGTCCGCTCGATCGATCGCAGTTTTTCGCTCGTTCGATCCAAACGTTTCCATCTTCGATCCTTGCAGTATCCGCTCGGTTCGATCATGGACTTTTTCGCACTTTTTTTTTTCACGCGTTTGGTGCCCAACATTTTTCTGCTCGATTTTTCTCTTCTTTGCACCGAGTATCACCAAAACGAACGTTTCCAAACGGCCGAATCCAAGAGGCTTATAACAACAAAACAAACACGAATCCAATAGGCTATACCAATAAAACAAAACACGAAATCCACCCAGGCGATTGATACCAAATGTAGAACCCTTAATCACGTCACTTTAGAACACGAACCACGATTCAAAAAAAGAGAGAGAGAGAGACGAAATAGAGAGAGAGTTGAGAGAAAAGAGATGAAAAGAAATTTAGATATTATGAAAGAGATATTATGAGATAGATATTTTCAAAAGAGAAAATATCTATATATATATCCCTACGACGCGTGGGATATTTAACTAGGACCCGGGCTCGGGTTTTGTTTGGGATTAAACCCGAAACATATACAATATTAGATTAACTATCGAGCCCGATTCCCGATATTATCTTATTACAACATTAACTAATTAAAGACCGAAGCTCCATCGTAGAGTGACCGAGCTTCCTTGTTCGACTCAATAAATTGAGGCTAACAATCTCCCCCGAAGTGAGGTCTTGAACACAGGAACGAGCTTCCTTTATTGACTCAATAAAATTGAGGCTAACATGCAGATTTATGAGCAGTTAGATGATACTTGGGCTTGGGTATCCATAAGACCAGAGAGGCAGCCCGATGTTGTGGCTGGTGCCCCTGGGGTGGCTCAGGATGCCCCTATTGTTGATGACGGTGGCCAGGCTGATCCCACACTCGCACAGGCACCACCACCACCAGCTACTGCCAGGACCATGCCATAGAGGATGGCCAGATTAGAGCGGACTCGTTGTACACGAGATACGTAAGACGTTAGTTGAGCAACGTGAGGTATAGTTGCATGGCTCGCGATTTTTTCAGATTTTGACATGACACCACTAGCCTCGCACGGATGATGGACAGGGCAGGTGTGATATACACGAGCTATTTTGAGACACCGAGAGAATACACGAGGCGCGTGAGACACAGGAATGACGATGCCAGCACCTCCACCGCTCAGCAGGACCCACAACAGCCAGACCCATGATCCTCCTATCTTTTATATCTATTTGTACATTTATTATTATACATACCATGATTATTTTAACTATAAACAGGTTCTCAGTTTTTACGTATAGATCATGGTATACGTTTTTAATTTGTTTTGTATGAAATAAATCAAGCCGGCAGTAAGCCAACATCATAGTTCATGAATATGTTACGGAACCAAGCAGGATATTCACACCAAAATACAGAATGGAGAAGAGAGACGATTTCAAATGAATGGAAGCTGAAGAACAAGTCTAACTTAAAGACTTAGCTGTAAATAAAAGTGCTTCCCGACAGACAACCCAGTTTGTTATTTAATTTTATCGAGTCTGTCTTCCCAAATATCAATACGGCGTATTCGCTCCATACCATACGGCGTATTGATTGTCTGGACGTTATCAGTCTTTATTTCTATGCACTTTAAAAACATTTATTGTTAAGCTCTGCAATACGCATATTCCATTACTTGATACGGCATATCACCTGACTGACTCTATTTAGTTTTATTTATTTAGTTTAAATTAACCGTAGATGCCAAGATAGGAATGCATATTTTTCCTATTTTACACAGGACCTCGTGAAAGAAATATCGACGAATATTGTGGAGATTTACAAATCTGGATATCTTGAAGTGTTGTGTCTTGAAAACTTCAAGATGTTGTTCAACACCACAATCTGTGCTCATAAAACGCAAAGTGAGAATTACCGAGCAAAATCAAGGGAGTTTTTCTCATTCTAATTCTTTTTAATTCCAGTATTTTTAATATTTTATCTATACAACGAGGATTTTAGAATTCAAGTGGGGGTTGGAATTAAATGTTTACTTGTCTATTTTTCACATTAAATGCTTAAATTTAAGAAAAAAATTCAAGCATACCTTTTGTGAAAATACTTTATACATAACCGCATACACAATAACCCTTGTTAGATATTGTGAGAATTTAGCCTATCCATGTTCCAGATGTATACCCAATTGCACAAAATATAGTGTCCATGATGTAGTGGGACTTTAGAACTTGGCTTGGTATATCACTCGAGACCACAATAATGAGTATTATGGATTTAATTGGAGTAACTTGTTTAAATTGGTAAATTTTAGGATTACACCCAAATCGCCTTTACATGTTGCTTATTAACTAACTACACCGGTTAGTTAACCTCCAGTTTAAACCCTTTTTCCACTCTCATCTTTAGAGTGAAGATCCACTAGAACAACCCGTAGAGCCAATCCTTTAGGAATTACACCAACTATTTGTTTCGTTACACCCTTACACCTTAACCTACCCTGTTAGATTAAGTTTAATTTACAGTTGCTAGTTGCTTAAAGTGTAAAGTTTGTATTTCCCGAGTCTTGTGTCATTTTCTATCTTTGGTGCGGTTGGAAATTTGCACATTGCAAATGGGAATGTATATTAGTAGTCAAAACTCATGTGATTTTACTACCATCACAATTAATGGTGAGTCCGAAGAATGAAGAACTATCAAAGAAATTATCCGGAATTATTATGATCGTGAAGATGGTGAAACTACACCGAGATTTGAAGCATAGGTAAAAAAAGAGAAAAAAGAGAAAAATCGCAACAAAAAAGAGAAGGAAAGTTTGAAGATAATCGTTTCGCAAAGAGCATTACCGAAGGAATTCCACGAAGGATCTGGGTACATTTGAGAAAGTACGTGGCTATTTAAAGTCAAAAACCCTTTTATCTATACAATGAGGACGTTGTATAATTTAAGTGGGGGTGGAATTAAAATGTGCACTTGTCCTATTTTTCACATTAAAATTATTAAAATGCTTAAATTATGCTCAAATTAAAAAAAAATTCAAGCATACTTTTGTGAAATTACTTGATACATAACCCGTCACGATAAGTAGAACCCTTGTAAATATTATGAGATTAAGCCATTCGTTTTCTAAATGTTTACCCAAATTTACATAAAATATAAGTGTCCAGTGATGTAGTGACTTTAAGAACTAGGCTTGGTAAATCAACATCGAGACCAACAATAATGACATAATAGATTTAATTGGATAAACATTGTTTACATTGTAAAATTTCGGATTACACCAAAATTGCCTATCCCATGTTGTTTATAACTAACAACAAACCGGATTAGTTAACCTCCAGTTTAAACCCTTTTCCATTCTCATCTTTGGAGTGAAGATCCACTAGAATAACCCGTAGAGCTAATCCTTTAGGAACTACACCAATTATTTGTTTCGTTACACCCTTACACCTTAACCTACCCTGTTAGATTATGTTTAATTTACAGATGCTAGTTGCTTAAAGTGTAAAGTTTGTATTTCTCGAGTCTTGTGTCATTTTCTATCTTTGGTGCGGTTGGAAATTTGCACATTGCAAATGGGAATATATATTATAGTCAAAATTCATGTGATTTTACTACCATCACAATTATTGGTGAGTCCGAAGAACGAAGGCACTATCAAAGGAATTATCCAGAATTATTATGATCGTGAAGATGGTGAAACTACTCTGAGTTTCGTATATAGTTAGATTGGTAAAAAAAGAGAAAAAATTAGAAAAAAAATGCAACAAAAAAGAGAAAAAAAATAAAGGAAGGAAAGTTTGAAGATAATTGTTTCGCAAAGCAAGAACCGAAGGAATTACACGAAGGATCGATTATTCGTTGATACACAACAAAAATCAACGATGTAGAGTATTGTACAAAGTGGAAGATATCGCCACTTACCTTGTAGAGTATGTAAAGTTTAGGATGATTGGGAAGTTGACCGTTACGGGAACGCCAACTTAGGTTGTTGTTTTTTATAGAAGATCAAGACGTTGTAAATAGTTGTGTCTTAAATCATGGTAATGGTCGGGGAAAAAAGTGTCTAGCAACTTGTACTTTAATCTTTATCTATTTGTTTTTTTATTTTTATTTAACAACAATTTACTTCCCTTTCACCTAATGATTAGCCACTAGTTTTACGCGAATGAAGACTTGTTCGAGCATGCCTGTCTATTCCGTCTTTATGGCCATGTATGCATGTCTTAGTTGCCTCGTTGGTTTACGACTTTTGGTGAAAGTTATAAGGTTCCCCTACCTATATCATTCTTCAATACCTAACCGTTGGTTAAATCAAATGATGATGTGATCGAGAGCACCCACTGTTCCTATTCCGTCGTTACGGCCATGGTATGTGTGCTCATCAGCTGCCTTGTTGGAGTGGTAACTGCTGATGAAAAGTTATAGAATGATCAACCGTAAGCCTTGTCCATATAAAAACGCCTATTTACCTTTTATAAACTAGTTACCTCCTTGGCTTAGTGGTGGAGATGTGTATCCATGCCAAGCTATATAGAATACCATCACGACCGAAACAATTGAGCGAATTATTTACAGTTACCACATAGGATTAGTTGAAGTGATTTAAGTGATTTCATCTTCCTATTTCGTGAGGTGTTTGGTTGTGTAACTGTAAATGAGATCAAATAAATGCTTTAACGGAAATGTCCTTAGGGATACATTTTTATAAACATACTAAAGGCTACTGAGGACAAGTAGGATTTCAAGTGGAGGGGAATTTGATGACATCAATAACTCTATTTTTATAGCATCATTCATCACATGTATTAGAACCATTATTGTATAGTTTGTATTGCAAAAGAATTGTTACTTAATAATTAGTAATTTGAAATTGCACTAATTATGGAGTATCATGAGAAATTAGCAAAAGGCGCATTCCTGGAGCTTAAATGAAGATATTTTTGACGATTACAATTCTGAAGAACCAATACTCCGGTAAATCCATCAAGGAAGATACGGCGTATCCGTGCCTGCACTCACCAAAGACCACAAAGAAATAAAGCTCAATACGTTGTATCCAGAGAAGACCAATACGCCGTATTGGAAATATGGAATGAATATAATATTCTGGAAGATATCAAGCGTGGTCCTTACTCCAAGAAATCCCCAATATGCCATATCTAATCCTTGGATACGCCGTATCGAACCAACTTCCAGACCTTATAAATAGAAAACTCAAAAACAAGTTTTAAGTGTGCTAAATCATATTCTCGATACCTAAACCATAAAAGTTGATTTTCAGAGGAGAAAAAGAGTAGAAGAGGTCGAACAACGCTATCAATTCCATAGGAGACAACGTGTAATTACATATACTTTAGTAATCGTTCAGTGTTTGGTATCATTCGTTAACTCGGTTAGTTTACCTTGGCTAAATAATTGCTTTTGTATTTATTATGACGTTTTAAGGCTAATACCTTCGGGTATTAGCCATTATTATAAAGATTTAAATGTTTGGTATTTGTTTATCTTGATTTCTTGATTTATTGTTGAATGCTTGTTTATGTTTATCAATTTATACTTGTTACGCGCTTTTGTATGCGACCTATCATTCAACTGGATCTAGTGATACAGACCAAGTAAATCTAGAGTCTATGATAGCTCTCCATATAGTAATTTATACATTTAGAATCATAGGATCACAAATATTGTCCTTATAAATCTGTATCTAGGATACGCTTTGGGCTTAACTAGTTAATTGGATATTGCCAATGGTTTATTGATCGTGTTGACTAGAAGGTGAACCTATATAATTCAACAAATAACGTTCTGATTCCATTGGATAGTTGGACAAGTGGACTACAAGTGTATAAATCACCATTAAACGGTAAGTGGGTAAAGTCTCTATGAGCTAGGGTTTAACAAGATCACCATTGCTTTAATCCCTATGATAGATTATAATCAGCAAATAAGGATGCTTTATGCGGATGCTTTAATTGTGACATAATTAACGTGTCTAGGTCTTAGGATGATGTAACGCCGAAGTCTTAAGAATGATATACCGCCTCGAGAGAAGAAATCATTGCACTGAATAAACAAACCAACTTTCTAATCGGATTAAAAATGGTTAATACAGTTTTCTTATATTTGGCTTGACCGCTCTTTTATCTTTTGTTTATTTGCTTGCGTGGGTTAAAGTGCCTTGAATTGTTTATAGTCACCAACCATACCGTGCTAGTCTCTCAGGCTGAAAACCCTATTTTTTTCCCATTAGAATTAGAATTAGGACTGACATAGGTTTAGAATAGAATAGAATTAACATAGACTAGATAAACAAGATATTAATTAAATTGATAGATTTAACCTCGCTTCTAGTGTCTGACACCTAACTTACTACAAAACTACTACCGATCGGGTACACTGCCCGTTAAAGTGTTGATTTTGGTTTAGTCGGCAACATATAAATTTAAAACTTGAATCAATAAAATATACACCACACAACGACACATCACCATTACCCTATAATGTCGAGTTACGTTGTAGTTTCCTTACCTTGCATACTATTTAGGAAGTCACGAATGGTCTAGGGTTTGAATGGTTTTTAATCATTCTTTAATATTTTCCTGGTATAAAATATGAATTCTTTAGATTTGAAAACATGTTGAATCGTCAATTTTTAAAGGTAACACTATTTATACATGACATGTATAGAAAATAAGTGATAACGTATTAAATAACTTAATTGAGTAAAGTTTTTATTAAAATTTATGATACGAAGATGTATGCATGCTTCTTCTTACATATTTAACACATCAAATATAAATACCCTTTTAAATAAGTTGTAGCCATCCAATTTGTAAGAACACTTGCATTCGCCTTTTATATTGCATGAGACGTAGTTAGATTGCAAACCTAAGGTGATTATACACTCTTCGTGATACGTTGGTGTCACATAATCATAGTTCTTGATTGGACGATTTAATCGAGGTAAGCGGGTGAGACCTTATGCTCGAGGCATAGATGGGATAAAACATGCTTACTAGTATATTAATTTAATAAAGTAAGTCCTATAATGTTCTAGGAATTGCACCAGTGGCAATTATTGATCGTCAAATACCTTTTGAATACACCATTGCTAGCAGATCAACTGATGTGATGGTGGTATGTCAAGTTGGATCCTAGGCCTTAGAAAATTAATTGTTTATATGTTTAAACATAGGTAGTTAATTTTCCTCAAGGAGTATTATTGAAAATACTAATTCTTGAACTTTACTATGTTTTGTAAATGGCACTACCTGTCTAAAACATAAACCATCCGGCTTTCAGGTCGTGTTTGAAAGAGAAAATCTTTCTGGTTCAAATTAAAATGATTGGTTTCGTTCACCTAAGATGGTCTTGAGAGTTGAAAAGAAACTGTTTGTCATTAAACAACATATTTACACAGCTTCACCTGCCGATTCCAAATACTTTTGCAATGGAATGCGGTTTATGATGCTCATAATGAGGTTGCTTGTCTTACGCTCAGAAGTATGACTCCTGAACTTCAAAGACAGTTTGAAAATTCCTCACCTTATGAAATGCTTCAGGAGCTTAAATCCATGTTTGAGAAGCAAGCTGGAGTGGAGCAGTTTGACCTGATCCAAACTTTCCATGCTTGCAAACAGGAGGAGGGAAAAACCATTGTCCATATGTCATAAAGATGAACGAATTATGTGGCGATAAACTGTAACATCCCCCCCCGAGTTATGTTTCACTCACGAGATCTTAGTGTTGGTTTAATCTTGAATGGCCTCACTAGTGACTTTGCTGGTTTTTTAAGAAACTACAATAAGCATAACATGGTTATGGCGATTGATGAACTACATTATCTTCTTATTGAGTATGAGAAGGGTTTACCTAAAAAGGTTGCCACACCACAAGAAATGGCAATTCAAGGTGGTATAATCCAGAAAGCCAATAAGAAATCGCTTAATGCTAAAGGCAAAGGTAAAGGAAAAGGAAAGAGAAAGGATAAAAGTAATATCTGTAAGCCTAAAAACCCTAAACCTTCTGCTAAAGGGCACCCGATAAAGGATGACACCTGCCACCACTATAAAGAGGTGGGTCACTATAAGAGGAATTGTCATGCTTACCTTGCTGAGTTGATTAAGAAGAAGAAGCAAGTTGGCACTACTAGTTCTTCATATATTTTCGTAATAAAATTATTTTTTTCCTACTAAATCATGGGTGTATGACACTAGTTGTGGTACTCATATCTGTAACACAAAACATGGTATTAGAGGAGTAAGAAAGCTGAAACAAGTAGAAGCTATTGAAAGTTTTAACTTAGTTTACCTAATGGCCTAGTAATTTGTTTAGACAATTGTCATTATGCATTTACTATTACTAGAGGTGTTGTTTCAGTTTCATGTGTGGTTGACAATGGTTTTATCCAATGTTTTACGGATTATGGAGTTTCAATTTCTAAGAATAATGTTCTTTATTTAATGCTACTCCGAGTGATGGTATTAGTGAAATTGATATGCTTAATCTTTTTCCAAATGTTAATTCTATTTATAATGTTAACTCAAGAAGACTATAAAGGCACTTCAATCAGATCGAGGAGACGAATATATTATCACACCCTATAAATTCCCAGTTAGTATTCCGACCCATTCCGGTCATCTACTTTTAAATTTTATACGTTACGTTTAAATTGACAGTTTACCGGGAAGTTAAACTAGCGTAAAAACTTGAAAAACATCATCGGAAGACGCGTTCTGACATTGGTTTATAAAATAATTTAGGCTCTTTATAAGAGAAATTTTAGCTTTTCCTGAGTATTTTCGTGATTTTTAATCACATCCCGATATAAATTTTAGTTTTAATCTCTTAAATTGCTTTTTTTTTTGCGTTTTTTGACCAAACGGAACCTCGAAAACTCGAAATCTTTTCGTGTAAACTCAAGTTATTGATAATCTTATACCCTAAGCCTAAAAATTTCTTTCACCCCTTTTTGTATGGCATATTGGACGCCTAAGAGCAAGCAAAAAAACCATGGCACTTGAAATTAAATCCAAAGCATCTTATTTTGAAATATACATGCATGTGCATGAAAGTAACATATGAGAGAGTCACTCTCATGCACTCTTCACTAGCTTGATCATCCATGTGACTTCTTGTACACATGTTGACTCCATTTGACCAACTAGAAACCAAATTGTACATCTATTGTGAGCCATAATGCAAAGTTTGAACCATAATGGTCCTTGTGACCTATGTTCGGCCGAACCAAAGACCACACACACCTTTGGTGTGTGTTGGTCACATGTGAGCATGTATGATACCATCAAACCCTAAATTAGGCCTATAATTAAGACCACATTTCACACTTAGGGTTTCTTATAACCATTTCAAGCCTCACAAAAATTTCTCTCTTTCTCCCCTTTTGTCACTAACCCACAGCCACACCACCAACACCATACCCACTTCATAATTTTTTATTTCTAGCAAGATCCAATCAATCCAAGTTCATTTCTAGTGATATCTAAGGTGTTGTGAAGCATTGTTTCTTTGATTTCAAGATTTATAAAATTAGGGTTTGCAAGATCATTTGGGCTTTTTATAGATCTATAGTTCTTGGGTATAGATCTTGTGTTTTCACTACTTGCTCTTCTTGATTTGTAAGTCTTTCTTGATCTTTGCTTAGTTTCATCGTATCTAAAGATCCAAGTGTTTGTGGTGATTTTACAAAAGAAAGTACAAGTTATTTTTGTTAATCTTAAAAATATGTTGGAAGTCTTATGACAAAAGCTTTTATGTTGATGTTATTATTATGTTCTTGGTAAGATGAGTGTGGGATGAGTGTTGCAACAATAGAAATGATGGGATTATGTTAGTTTAGGATGTGGTTATTGTGAAGTTTGGGTGGATTTTGGTTGCGTTTTAGATAAAAAGTGCTTGCTGTCCCGAAATGATTTTGAGGTTTTAAGCGACTTAAAAATGTTTTCATTAGGCATAAAAGTAGTTTTTGAAGAGCTTATTTCGAATAGATAGTTTTTCTACAATATCACTGTCTTAAAATCGGGACTAAAAAACGGCCTAAAGTTATGGCCAAATGAAACTCGAAACATTTTTCGGCAACATAGATGAATAGTGTGCTGTTTGGAATAGTAAAATGGGTTTTCGAACACTTTCGGACATTTTTGGACTTTCTAAACACTAGCGAAACATATAGTAACACATACCTATTTATTAGTATCATTTAAAAATGTCGATAACATATTTTAGGAAAAGCGATAAAGTTACTAAAAATAGTAAGTTTGGTAAAAAGTTAGCGAATCGGACAAGGAAGTTAAGCGATTAAGGCTAGTTAGGGCGTTTTGAGCATATGGAAACTTAACAAATATAGGGGACACTATTAACGTTTTGAAACTAAAAACTTTCCTAAAAGGGAAAGTTTCTATAAATAGTAACTTTTTGCAAGTGTCGTGATTTAACGGAGATGTTGTAAATTTTCTAAGTCTTTTATTTCTAAAACACAAACACACTTGGATGCTTTAAATGATAAACATGGATGCTTTACTTGTTACTTTGCCGAATGCTAAGTCATACCCATATTTAATCTAGGTCGCGGCTAGACCTCCTTATATCATCATCATTTGTTGTGATTATCGCTCACCATTTGCTTAAGGTGAGTTCATAGCCCCACGTTTTTACCGATTTACAAATGCTTTATACTTTGGGGTGAGAAACATTGTTTGCTTTTTAAATTGGGTTTTTTTTTTTTGTTCACGGCGAACTAAATTTAAAATAGATGACAACAGAAAAATAAGTTTTTTAATAGGGAATTTATTTGCGGCTCATGATGGCCGACAACTAGGGTTTTGATAATAGAGATGAGAGATATTTGATTCTTTTTTGAGATGAAAGAAGCAGCTCATGACGGCCGACGGTTAGGTTTTGAGAATGAAGATAGAGAGATTTGATTCTTTTTGGAGAGGATAGAAGCGGCTCATGATGGCTGACAACTATATTTTGAGAATGATGATTTATAGGGTTTGACGGGGTGGTATTGAGGCAGCGGCTCATGGTGGCCGACTAGGTCACGGATATAACCTGCTCTGATACCATGTAAGAAGATAGAAAACCCCAAAAGGCTAATTGATTTCCTTGATTATTTCTCATCAAAATACAAAGTATATATAGATTACAAAGGGGATGGGCTTGAGCCCAAGATAACTATGACAACTCATGATGACAAATCAAGATAACTATGACACTCATGATTAACAAATCATCCAAATATAAATAAACTAATATTGGAAGGAATCCAATCAAACATATTGACTAATAGCTTTCGCTACTTTTAATTTTCATATGAACGGTTTGTAAAAACTTATTTAATTTTAATATGATGCAACGAGTACAACTTTTTAAACGTCCATGATTAGTGGTCGTTCTTTAGTGCTTTGTGTTCGGAATATTATAACGTCACGCCCTCGAACACGTATTCCGTCCAGGCCCCATCTGGGGGTGTGACAGATTGGTATCTAGAGCCAAGGTTATAGAGAACCAGGTAGTTATAGTAGGTCTGGTCTATAACCAGTATGTGACCCTATGTGCCTCTATATGTGCTTATGTGTTCCTACTTGCGTATGTACATAATCACTATCGATAAGTATACATATATTAACTATAATATTTTTCATTTAATTTTGCCATGACTATACCTTACATCTATATTCGTCCTGCATTGCACGCATTGGCATGGTTTCATATAAAGGAGATTTATATAAATTTTTGCTTATGCAGGTTATGGCAGCTCCAGTTATTACTATTTCTTCTTATTCTTCGGATGAGAGTGTGGGATCACCGCCCTCTCGGGTTATCCTTTTTGGTGATATTCCTACTGTTATTCCTTCTACTTCTGTGGTTGCTCCAGAAACTTCTACTACTGCTACTGTTATTTCATCTGCCGCTCCTGTGGTTGAGACGGCTATTGTCGCTTCACCCACTGGATTGTGTGGCTTGGTTCCCTATTCGGACTCCGATTCTGATTCACCTAATGAGATGGATTCTCCAGAGTACATTACCACGTTACCAGTTACTTCACCATTCTTATGTATTGATTCTTCTGAGGCTTCCGATTCTTCTGATGGACCATCATCACAGGACCCTTATGTTGCTACCGTTGCTCGTTGGAGGAGCAGGGTAACAACACGTTCATCAACATCATCTGATTTTGTTAACATAAGATTCACAAGCCTATGATATAAACAATCGGGAGGTCGGGAAGGATTAAACAAGAACTTAGCCATATTATTAGAATGAGAGAAAAGGAATAAGAGATGGGAAGTTGTGTGTGTGGTAGAGAGAAAACATACACACTTCACCTTACAAAAGTGAGCTTCACCCCTCCATGGAAGTATGGAGGGGGTATATATAGCCTGGGACACGATCTACTTCCTACACTTGACATTTCTAGTCCCTGCGTGTCCGGCTAATGTAAACTAATGTAATTCCATATAAGTCAACATATTTTAAGGCTAACAATCTTCTCCCAATATGTGGACATACGGAATTACTTACAATGTTCCTATTAAGTACAAATACAACACAAATAAAGTCTTCCAAAGCTGAAGATGACGTCTTTGTCTTCTAGTCTTGATACATGTACTCCATCTTGGATCTTCTGTGTCTTTACTTGTATAGGAACCATTGTAGTATGCATGAGTTGGATTAACTTCCCCCCAAATCATGCAGCATGTCTAAAAAAGCTTTCTTCATAAACTCTTTTTTGGCGAAGTTTCTGAATCAGCTTCCCCCAAACCAACATCCTTATCTTAAGCAGATTCTGAAACATTGATGTAGCTTCAACAATCTTCTATTTGTCATTAAGGTGCACAACAGAATTATGTAGAAGAAAAGCCACACCAACTACCACTACTACTTCTTGTCATTAGGGCTTGGTGAATATTCGTTCAGGGGTGCTTGTGAGAAATCAACAATAATTCTTCTCACGTATGCAGAATACTTCACAAACCATACTAAGTGAAGTAGTATAAACTACTTCCCCCTGGAAGTTGACCTGATTACGTCAAAGTATCAAAGTACACGGCCATATACTCGAGAAGTTCTTGTCATAAGCATAAATCTTAATACGTTATGAATGTCGTTGAAGAACTTTAAAGATTTTGCTTAGACTGTGAAGTACCATTGACTTGGAATAGCATAATTATATCCTGTGAGATATGCTGATTACATCTCAACCTTATACTCTCTGGCTAACTTACCAACCTCGAATTCTGTCGGCTATTGTTGCGATCACTTGGTGAAGTAAACCTGATATACCAGACTTGAAAATGAAGTAACATCCCCCAAATTTGTTACTTAAGCTTGCACTGTTGTTGATTGCAGAACAGTGCAAGATTAAATCTATAAGTACGCTATACCCAACCAGAAAAGTATTAGAAGTACAACACCTCTTGAAATTATCCACATCGTCTTCTGCGTGTGACACTGAGTACTACAATGTAACTCCTTTAAGTGATAGTTATCCTGGTCTTCACCCAACCACCCCTTGACCGCTGGACACTAGATAATTCAAGTCTCAATCATAACCGTATATGCATAAACAAGTCATCAATCGATAAAGGGATTAAAGAAAAGGGGTAGAACATAGAAGGAAGTCTCGATGATGAAATAAGTAGACGCCTTCGTGAAACCCACTTCAATCTCAAATAAGGGATACCAAATCAACTTCGTGATCACTTGTCATCGTAGTCCGAATCTTTAGCCGTTTGACGTTTTAGTGAATCTTATTAGGATCGTTTTAGGATTAAGTGTTGTGTTTTGCTTTGGTGTTTGGTGTTCTGTTTGTTATGGATTACAGGTTGACAGTTGTCAAGTTAAAAATTTAGTCAAAAAGTCCAAGAGTCCAAAAGTACACAACTCGCTACCATGTAACTCGCTGTGTAGAGAGTTGACAACTCGCTATCAAGAAAGAAAAAGAGTTAGAGTTTCAATCCTCAACTAGCTAAAAACAATCTTCAACAAACCTGTAACTCGCTATAATCAACTCGCTAGAAGAGAGTTGATAACTCACTATGTAGAAAGAAAATAGGCTGAGTTTCACTCCTCAAATCGCTAATAGAAAGATCTTCATTAAACCTGTAACTCGCTATTGGTAACTCGCTATCTTTAACTGTGTGAGATATACTGTTATGAGGAGGTTGCTTACCTCGACTAGCAAGAAACAAATTTTGCATGGTAACGTTCCTTAAGTCGCTAAAAAATAGTCTTCAATAACCTGTAACTCGCTAACATCAACTCGCTAAGAAGAGATGTTAACTCGCTGACTTTACGAGATGGTAACTCACTGGATCAACTCGCTACCTGCACAAGGAGACAAGTCGCTGACAGAGTTGGCCACCAACTCTCTGACACAGTGTATGAATCTGACAACTCGCTGACACAGTGTACCGCAACTCGCTAGGAAGATCTTCAAACAGACCAGTAACTCGCTGGTATGAAAAACTTAGTTTTTCATCAAAAAACGTCTAAAAATCACCATACGTTGATGAAATAAGATGAAGGACTTCAATTTAAGCTACTAGAGCTTGATCTAAACATGAAAGTACAGCCTTTTTTCACATCAAAACACAAATCAACGCACGATTCTTGATTTTTTCCACAAGACATTTCGAGCCAAAAACCACCACAAAACACATATTCCTCCTAGGATCTGGTACCAATTGTTAACATAAGATTCACAAGCCTAGGATATAAACAATTGGGAGGTCGGGAAGGATTAAACAAGAACTTAGCCATATTATTAGAATGAGAGAAAAGGAATAAGAGATGGGAAGTTGTGTGCGTAGTAGAGAGAAAACACACATACTTCACCTTACAAAAGTGAGCTTCACCCCTCCATGGAAGTATGGAGGGGGTATATATAGCCCGGGACACGATCTACTTCCTACACTTGACATTTCTAGTCCCTGCGTGTCCGGCTAATGTAAACTAATGTAATTCCGTATAAGTTAACATATTTTAAGGCTAACAGATTTCCCTATTGCTCATGTTACTGCCCCGCCCGGGACTCGTCGACGAGCAGTTATTCTGATCCAACCCGAGGAGGCTATTCCTCTAGGTCGACTTTACCGTACCCATCTTAATGGGCTACGGAGGGTTATGACTGCGAGGAAGAGGGTTAGACCTTTACCAACTCGTAGATTAGCACGGAGGCGTGTATCACCTCATTCTTCAGATCACCATTCATCTTCTGCTAGTTCATCTTTGGATCATTCACCAGTTCATTCTTCGAGTTTTGATACACCAAATCAGGTTCACTCTGGATCTTCGACTAGGGTTGCAGTACCCAGATTGGTTTATCCCCCAGTGAGTACATCTCATTATAGTTAGGCATTCTGCCGTTGGAGAGCTACTCCATTGTCTACTCCTTACCCACCGACTACTTCTGAGTCTTCATCTAGAGATTTTTCATCCGAGAGATCATTGCATTCATATTCTCATTCTGCTAGACCATCTCGAAAAAGATCTAGGTCGCCTGTTGATTCAGTACCATCATCTTTATCGGTTGAGGGATCATTAGTTCCTACTCACGCTGATTTGTTACCACCTCGCAAGAGGTTTAGAGATTCATACTCATCTGAGGCTAGCATGGAGGAGGATATTGAGGTTGGTACTGTAGAGGCTGAGGTTGGTTTAGAGTTGGTTATTGGTGATGAGATTGTTGTTAGATATCGTGTTGGGATTGACCCTAGGGATGTTAGGGAGGACACAGAGGAGTTTGAGGCAAAGACTAGTGCTGGAGACACGGTAGAGTTGGGTATTGACCCAGTGTCAGCACCAGTAGCTGATGAGGAGAGTGAGGAGCCTGCTGGAGGGGATTCTTCTGGTACTAGAGATGGCAGTTTTAGGTCAGTCGAGGATATGCAAATTGACCTAAGTGATGTTGTACGTGATTTTTATCACCACATGTCTGAGATTCGTGTTAACAGGGTTATTGGTATTGAGACTATTCAGAGGCAGTTAGAGGCCGGTCAGCTGATAGCTAGTGGAGAGAGAGCTAGTATGGTGGAGAGGATTGAGAGTTTGAGGTTGGAGAACCTCAAGGTTCGAGCTTTGCTGGGTGTTGAGAGAGATCGAGTGGACAGTCTTCGTCTACACATGTCTCGTTCTCAGGAGGAGTTCCGTCAGATCCGTAAGGATTGTGATGATGTTAGGAGAAGGTCTAGGAGGTTGGAGTCATTTGTGGAGAGACGTTTGGGATTTCGACCCTAGTATGGTAGTGATATGGTTGATTAGGACATTAGACTGATGATAGGTCTAGATGCTAGTAGTATTAGTATTGTAAATCAAGTTTCCCATTTTGGGTTGAACGTAACCGACTCATGCTTTTATATATATGGTATGAAAAGCTTGTTTTGGATTTCTCGTATTTTCGTCTTATTTGTTATTTACTTGTTCTGGCAAAACATGTTCTATTGTATTTTCCTATATATACCTTATTTACCATTTATAGTGGCTATATTTTGTATCGAAACTTACCATGTGCTATGTCATGTGCTATAGAACATGATTATCACTCGTTCAGGTATGACCCCGGAGGCAATCAAAGAACTCGTTAACCGACGAGTGGAAGAAGCGTTGGCCGCTTATGAGGAAACCCATGCTGCCAATGCTCTCGAGGCTGAGAGTTAAAGCCAAAACGGCAGTGACGACGATAATAGAAATGAGGAGAATGGAAATGGATGAGGAGATGAAAATGATACTGGAAATGGAAACAATGGAGGCAACAACGGTTACGGTACTGAGAACCGCAATGTGAATGGAAGAGGCGATAGGCCTGTTGCTCGGGAATGTACTTACCAAGATTTCATGAAATGTCAACCACTCAACTTTAAGGGAACAGAAGGTGTTGTTGGTTTGATAAGATGGTGCGAGAAGATGAAAACAGTGTTTCACATCAGCAACTGTCCAGAGAGATATCAAGTGAAGCATGCAACTTGCACTTTGCTTGGCAGTGCATTAACCTGGTGGAACTCATACAAAAGAACCATTGGAACTGATGCTACATACGCTTTGTCATGGAGAGAGCTATTGAAGCTAATGACCGAAGTGTATTGCCTGAGAAACGAGGTTCAAAAGATGGAAACCGAGTTATGGAATTTGTCGGTGAAGAATAATGACATGGCTACTTAAACTCAGAGGTTCCAAGAACTTACCATAATGTGCACCAAAATGGTCCCCGAGGAGGAAGATCGGGTTGAGAAATTCATTGGAGGTATCCCCGATAATATCCAAGCGAATATGATTGCTGCAGAACCAACGAGACTACAGGATGTTGTCTGGATTTCCAATCACTTGATGGATCAAAAGTTGAAGGGCTATGCTGTAAGAAACGTAGATAACAAGAGGAGGTTGGACAACAACCATAGAGACAACCGTGGGAAGCAACCACTATTTAAACGATAGACTACTGGAGGTCAGAATGTAGCTAGGGCCTATACGGTTGGCAACAATGAGAAGAGAGAATATAGAGGAACATTTCCTTACTGCAATAGGTGTAAGCTACACCACGTGGGATAGTGTACTGTGAGGTGTGGTAACTGTAGGAAGGTTGGGCACATGACTAGGGATTGCAGAGCTGCAATAGCTGCAACTACTCAAGGAACTCCAGGGCTGAATCAGAGGGTTAATACGTGTTATGAGTGTGGAGCTCAAGGATATTTTAAGAAAGATTGCCCCATGATAAAGGGCCAAAACTGTGGAAACAAAGCAAGAGTCCCTGATGCAAGAGGAAAAGCATATGTCCTTGGAGGAGGTAACGCTAACCCGGATGCCAACACTGTCACGGGTACGTTCCTTCTCAACGATCATCATGCTTATGTACTATTTGATTTAGGTACCGATAGAAGTTTCATGCCAAATACTTTTAGTGCATTGATAAATATCATTCCCTCTACCTTAGGCGTTAGCTATGTTGTCGAACTAGCTGATGGTAGGAATTCAGAAACTAACACTGTGCTTAGAGGCTGTACATTAGGATTGTTAGGACATCCATTTAACATTGACCTAATGCCCATAGATTTAGGTAGTTTTGACGTCATCGTCGGTATGGATTGGTTGGCAAACAATCATGCGGTGATTGTCTGTGACGAGAAGATAGTGTGTATTCCTTATGGAAACAAAGTTATGATCGTTTAGGGAGACAGAAGTGACAAGGAGAAGAAATTGACATTGAGCATTATATCATGTATAAAGACATAGAAGTACATTAACATAGGTTGTCCTGTTTTTCTGGCATAAGTCACGGTGAAGGAAACCAAGGACAATTCGAAAGAGAAGCGACTCGAAGACGTGCCGACTGTACGGGACTTTCCATAAGTCTTTCTAGAGGACTTACCTGGACTACCACCGATACGACAAGTTTAATTCCAAATCGACTTAGACCCTGGTGCTGCACCTGTAGCATGAGCCCCGTATAGATTAGCACCGGCTGAAATGCAAGAATTGTCTGCTCAACTGCAAGAACTTTCTGATAAGGGATTTATAAGACCAATTTCCTCACCCTGAGGAGATCCGGTTTTGTTTGTCAAAAAGAAAGACGGTTCTTTTTGGATGTGTATCAACTACCGTGAACTTAACAAGCTTACTGTGAAGAATCGATACCCACTTCCAAGAATCAACAAATTGTTTGATCAGCTGCAAGGATCAAGAGTGTACTCGAAGATCGACTTGAGGACTGGTTATCACCAACTCAGAGTTCGTGATGAGGATATCCCAAAGATGACGTTTAGGACTCGATATGGTCATTACGAGTTCCAAGTGATGCCTTTCGGGTTGACTAACGCGCCAGCAGTGTTCATGGACCTTATGAACCGGGTATGCAGACCATACTTAGATAAATTTATGATCGTGTTCATTGATGACATCTTGATCTACTCAATGACCAAGGAAGAACATGATGTGCATCTTAGATTAATTCTAGAATTGCTCAAGAAGGAAGAATTGTACGCCAAGTTCTCGAAGTGCGATTTTTGGCTATCAAAGGTACAATTTCTTGGTCACGTGATTAATAGTGAAGGCATTCACATGGATCCTGCAAAGATTGAGTCAATCAAGGATTAGGAATCATCCAAGACTCCGACAAAAATTCGTTAATTTTTAGGTCTTGCTGGTTACTACCGACGATTTATCGAAGGTTTCTCCAAGATTGCCAAGCCTATGACGAAGCTGACCCAGAAAATGTAAAGTTCGATTGGAGTGAAAAGGAGGTAACTGCTTTCCAAACGTTGAAGCAAAAGTTGTGTAGTGCACCGATTTTGGCATTGCCCGAAGGGAGTGAAAACTCTGTGGTTTATTATGATGATTCTCATAAAGGATTAGGCGCAGTGTTGATGCAGAAGGAGAAAGTCATAGCTTATGCACCCTGCCAACTCAAAATCCATGAGAAGAACTACACGACACAAGATCTGGAATTGGGAGCTGCGGTGTTCGCTCTCAAGATGTAGAGAAACTACTTGTACGGCACGAAGTGCGTTGTGTTCATTGATCATAAGAGTTTACAACATATTCTAGATCAGAAGGAATTGAACATGAGACAACATAGATGGTTAGAGCTGTTAAGCAACTACGACTGTGAGTTGCGTTATCACCCAAGAAAGGCGAATGTGGTGGCTGATGCGTTGAGCTGAAAGAATAGACCCACGCTACTACGAGTTTGAGCCTTGGTTATGACAATTGGTTTAAACCTCCTTGTGCAAATCTTGAATGCTCAGGTTGAGGCAAGAAAGGAAGAGAGTTATGGAACAGAAGATTTGTATGGCATGATTAAGAATCTGGAGCCACGTGCCGACGGAACGTTGTGTTTGAGGAATAGAAGTTGGATACCCCGTTTTGGTAACTTGAGAGCTTTGATTATGCACGAGTCGCATAAGTCAAAGTATTCGATCCACCCTAGATCAGATAAGATGTACCAAGATTTGAAGAAGCTATACTGGTGGCCCAACATGAAAGCAGAAATTGCCACATATGTCGGTAAATGCATGACTTGCGCGAAGGTTAAGGTAGAATACCAAAAACCATCTGGTTTGTTGGTACAACTAAAGATTCCGCAATGGAAATGGGAATAACTATAGACTTCGTAACAAAGTTGCCAAAGACGGCAAATGGGCAAGATACGATTTGGGTTATAGTCGATCGACTCACTAAATCTGCTCATTTTCAACCAAGGAAGGAAAACGACTCAATGGAGAAACTGACGAGACAGTACTTGAAGGAAGTAGTCTCGAGACACGGAGTGCCGGTTTCAATCATCTCAGATCGCGACAGCAGGTTCACGTCTCAATTTTGGCAGTCTCTCCAAAAAGCTTTAGGCACTCAATTGGATATGAGTACGGCGTACCACCCACAAACAGATGGTCAGAGCGAGAGGACCATCCAAACGTTGGAATACATGCTACATACATGTGTGATGGATTTAGGAAAAGGATAGGACAGACACCTACCCTTAGTAGAGTTCTCCTACAACAACAGCTACCATGCGAGTATTAAAGTTGCACCTTTTGAGGCGTTATATAGTCGCAAATGCCGATCGCCAATCTGTTAGGCTGAGGTGGGAGACGTTCAGCTCACTGGCCCAGAGATTGTTCGTGAAACTACGAAAAAGATCATCTAAATTAAGCATCGTATCCAAGCTTCCCGTGATCGACAAAAGAGCTACGGCGATAAGAGACATAAGCCATTGGAGTTTCAAGTTGGGGATAAGGTTATGTTGAAAGTATCGCCCTGGAAAGGAGTGATAAGTTTTGGCAAACGGGGAAAGCTGAACCCTCGTTATATTGGATCTTTTAAGATTCTCTCCAAGGTTGGAACAGTTGCATATCGACTTGAGCTACCAGAGCAGCTAAGCCGTGTTCATAGTACCTTTCACGTCTCTAATCTAAAGAAATGCTTATCCGACGAACTGCTCGCAATTTCGTTAGATGAAATTCACGTCGATGACAAGCTGCATTTCATAGAAGAACCAGTCGAAATCATGGACCGTAAGGTCAAACGTCTGAAACAGAGTCGTATCTCAATCGTGAAAGTGCGTTGGAACTCAAGGAGAGGTCCCGAGTTCACTTGGGAACGGGAGGACCAAATGAAGAAGAAGTACCCTCATCTCTTTGCTACGTCTAATTCTTCATCGATTACTGCAACCTAAGCTTTGAGGACAAATCTTTTTCAACGGGGAAAGGATGTCACACCCCAAAAAGTGCAGACCAATAATATAGCCGTTACCGATCATAATTTTGACTTTTATATGTCGTTGGAAATTTTCTGTGTTTAACCGGAATGTTATTCTGCGTTTGTCTGAGAATTGTTACCGAGGTTGATCCGAGTTGCCAGATGTCGTAGTATTTTGGTAAACGTCGTGTTTTTGCATGTCTTAGAGATATCCAGAAGTTTATGATTTTTCGTTAAGTTTTGCGCGCCATTTCATTTCGCGTAAACCGTAAGCTTATGTATACATGTATGGTGTATGGAAATAACTAGCATGCTAAATTAAATCCCAAGAAAATAGGAGTGGAAATTTTAAAATCTTGCCCCCCTCCCTCTTTGCTTCCATACGACACACACACACCCCTAAACACACACTTAAAATATCTACTAAACCCCTATATAAACCACCTAGGATCCCATTTTCATTCATATCATTTCCAAACTTCTCCTACAAGAAAACTTTCTTTCCTCCCCTCCTCTCTCTTGGTGTTCGTCCGCCACCACCACCCTAACACCACCACCACCTTTGATTTTTGATCAAGATTTTGGAAGCATAAAGTCATAAAGGGTTTATTTCTACATATTGTTTAGGTATTTAGAACACTATTTGGGGTGTTCATTAGTCCTTAATCATCTACTAATCCTTCTTTCTTGTAAGCTAATCTTTTCCTTAAAAACCTTGTACATTCTTAATCCTTGTGATGATCAAAAGCTAGTTGTACAAACCATTTTGTAAAAAGATCAAAGCTTGAATAATCTACATAACCATTAAGGTTGTGTAGGCGTGCGTGTTTTAACAAAAAGGAGACAAGAAAAAGATTTGTTATTTTGTTGTGGTTGTTTTGCTAAAAAGAAATATTTTACTAAAGTGCTTATATGCTTATTTTTGATTTATTATAAGCTTGTATAGCTTATTTATGTCTAAAGTGGTTCGAACCACTTTGTAAACCAAAAAGGTTTGATCTTTATATATACCTCATGTTGTCTTATTTTTCTAGCTAATTTGATAGCTTATTGTATAACTTGTTGTGAATTTTTAGTTTGTTGGGTTAACCTTTTGTGTTTATTTGGACTAGAAAACAACCCATGAGGGTGTTGGGCTTACGTGTAACCCACGGCCTAAAGGGGTGGCCCAACCGTGGCCTAAGCTTATGGCTTAAGCTTATTGGTTTGATTCCTAGCTTATTTTGTGGTTTATTTGATATCTAAATTTGCTGTGTTGATATTTGGTTTAGTGAAAAATGGTTGTTTGGATACTTTGGTCAAAAGGGTTTCGGCCCAATATGTTTGAACCATGGTCGTGAGCTATAAGTTCATGGCATAAGCTCATGTAAGCTTATCCTTATGGATTATTTGGAAAACCGTATGCTTACTTATTTATTTATTTACTTAATGATCTAGTTATGAACTTGTCTCGCTCAAAAACCTTCGTTTAGGCTTATTGGGCCTAAAAGCCCAATAAGAGCCCGACTAGCTTTCAGCTTATTTTGAAGAAGGTTTATAGCTTATTTTAGACTTGTGAACTTATTGAAAGATGAAACGTATGTTGAAAATGTTTGTGGATTAAAGTCTATGACTTTGGGAAAATAATACTTTACGAACGGGTCATGCCGAAATTTTCTAAAAATTTGATACTTAGAAGTATTTTAAAAAATATACTATTTCTTAAAAAGACTAAACTAATTATACTAAGTATAGTATTCGTAAAAATTTTAAATATGAAGTAAATGTTTTGACGAGACCTACTTATATGTTATATATATATATTATATTATATGATTTTATATTACTATATATATATATATATATATATATATATATATATATATATATATATATATATATATACCGTGATAAGATCGTCGCAACCACAACGCAACTAATAATATTGGAATCATTTTTTTTATTAAATAAGTACAACTACGCCTAGAAACCACACCATTTTCATACCACACCATTTCATACAGATTCTAAGCCGAATCACTTACTAATAGGTTGTGACCGAGAGCAGTTGTGCATTTCCGTGAGATCATTTACGTCGGCTGTTGCGTATCATCATATCTGTGAGTTCATAGCCCTACGTTTTTACAAATTTACAAATGCTTTATACTTTGGGGTGAGAAACATCGTTTTCTTTCTAAATTAGACACAAGTACTTTACATGAGTCTTACCTGTTTATGTGTTGCCTAAGTTTTGCTTACAAACCACTATTGCCCGAACTATCAGGAACCGTTAATTACCTATGACTAACTTGGTTAGTTAAGTGAGCACGAATGAATAGATCTATTGGGACTAATTATCCATATCTGGTTTGGTTCCACTTTACTAAGAACAAACGGATATATGTCATGTCGATTTACGTTTTGGTGGTCTTTGGTTTGGGACACCGGTTAGGGCAGGCTTTATATGTGGGATGAGACGATATGCCACTTTTCGTTATTAGCTTCGGTGTCATGAGCTTAGTGCAATAGTAAATACTTTTTATGTGATATTGTACCTGTTATAGTAGTCACATACGTTCTGAAATCTTGTGGTCCACTCTTACAACAACTTAAACCTATGGATTCACCATATGTTGACGTTTTAACATGTTTTCTCAAGTGCTTAGCTTGGATTGTTACAAGATGCTAGCTGGAGTCTATGTGCTATGTGACTTCACCCATTTCAAGACTTATCTTTATTATTTACTCGTTGTCATTTGTTAAACTTTATGATGCTTTCGCTACTTTTAAATTTCGAACGGTTTGTAAAAACTTATTTAATTTTAATATGATGCAACGAGTACAACTTTTTAAACATCCATGATTAGTGGTCGTTCTTTAGTGCTTTGTGTTCAGAATATTATAACGTCACGCCCTCGGACACGTATTCAGTCCAGGCCCCGTCTAGGGGTGTGAGAGTCCTCTGATTCCCAAACTGCCTAGTCTTATTGTCATTCTTGTACCTTGGAGAAGTATCCACATTGTTTTTTTTTGGAGTTTGAAGAAGTTCTGAGGTTGTTGTTAGTAGTTTTGTAAAGCTTTTTGAAGTACTTTGCAATGAGTGCCAAGTTTTTCTGCATGTCCTTATCCTTCTGAGCTTGTTCTGGATCACTGTCTTCTTCAGAAGCTCACTCAGATAGAGGTGTGATTGGTTTGGCTATCTTTTTTCCTTTGTATCTGGTAGATGCATTAGATCTGGTGGAAGATGATTGTTTTGGTGTTGGTGCAAATAATCTTTGAGGTTTTGGTGCTTGATAAAAAGGATCTGGATATTGTTGAGCAGCAGCTACAAGTGCTAATGGGTTTGCATTTTTGGCTATTCTCTCAGCACGAATTTCATTAACTTCTTTTTGGTACTATTTCAAAATGTCAAAGAGCTTGTGATATGGTACTTTGTCCAACTCTTGATATTGCTTGACAATTGTCACAAATCTTGACCATTCTGGTTGAAGTTGTTCAAAAAATTGAACATTCAGTTGCATAATAGCAACTTCCAAATTGTTTCTTATCATTTCATTCATCATCTTGTAAAACCTAGAGTAGTATGACTCCATTGACTCTCCATCTCGAGAAGTGAATTTTCCAAACTCCCAAAACAAGTTGGTCTTGACATCCTGAATGTTAAGAGATTCACCTTGTCGTAGCCTTTCAATAGCTATCCACATGTCATGAGCTGTCTTACAAGCATCAACAGTTGAGTAAATTTTATTACCAATTCCAGTTAATATCAAATGAATTGCTTCCTTTCCTGCATCATAATGAGCTCTGTTTTCAGTAGAGATATTCGATAATGTCTCAACAACTGTTTGTTCTTCAACTACTAGAGAATCATCTGTTGCAAGTTGTGCTGGAATCGTGACATTAGAAAGCTTGTAAGGACCTTGTAGAATGCATTTCCTCAAGGCATCACTATTTTGTTTCGTATCAACATATCTCATGAAACGTGATTGCCACTGAGCATATCTTCCAGTTGCAAGAATTGGTGGACGATCCCTTGAACCAGCTGTCATGATGTTGTTATGCATTTGACTGTCTGTGGTAGATGTAGTAATTGGAGTAGTCATGATGAATGATTGTTGTGTTATGAAGTGAAAATGATTAAAGATTGATCGAGCAGTGATAAAGGAGGATTGTGTTAAAGAGTCGTTGTAGAAGGTGATTAAGATTATTGTTTCACAGGAATTTACAAATCTTTACTAAAACTGAGAAATCCAAGAATTTTACGGGATTTTACAAAGTAAGACAAACCGTAGAAAAAAATAAAATCTTTTTGGTTTAATGTAATATTTCTCAAGGAATATGACACCATAATGTTTCTCAAGGAATATGTCAATGTAATATTTCTCAAGGAATATGACAATGTAATGTTTCGCTTGGTTTATGAAAATTGGACAGAGTTTCGTTTTGCACAATTACGTATTTCGCTTGAACTAACAACCTGTCATAAATGGCTTGCAAACATAAATCGCATGCATGTTTCGCTTGAAAACATATTTCGCTTGACCAAAGAAAAATTAGCAGAGTTTTGTTTCCTAGGAATGACATAAATCGCTTGAACTTAACCTGTCATAAATCGCTTGCTTACATAAATCGCATACATGTTTTGCTTGACTACATAAATCGCTAGCTTCAAAAACATGTTTCGCTAGCTTCAAAAAATGTACTTTTTCCACAAAAATCACCAAAAACACACCCTTTTTGACGTTTTACCTTGATTTTTCTTGTACAACTAGTTATCTTAGGCCTGGATCTTGCTTAAAAGCATAAACTTTAACACTTTTAAATACTAAAATTTAGGCTTTGATTTTCGAACCACGAAACCAAAAAGACAACAAAAACATACACAAACTCACGATATCACCCCTTGGGCTCTTGATACCAATTGTTACAAAAGAGTAATCACTCACTTCACCATAACTAGTACACGAAATAGATGATAGAAAATAAGGAAAAAGAAAGAATAAATAAAGAGAGAAGAATGAGATGGAGGATTGCACACACAATGTTTTTACACTAAAATGAACAACCAACTCTTCTCCATGTGTGGAGAAGGGGTATTTATACCACCATAAGGGCCGGCCTTGGTAGCCTTGATAGGCCGTGGTATTTTACTTCTTAGGTCAGGCTCGGGATTACTTTGGGCTTTAGCCCGTAACACGTACAATATTAGATTGACTAATGAGCCTGATTCCTGTAACTTAGCCTATTACAACATATATTAACTAAAGACCGAGAATCCTAGATTGACTTAATATTTTGAGGCTAATAAGAATTCCAACTCACCTATGAGATATGCTTTTCTATTAACATGGCTCGCACTCCTAACCATGTATATATTACTGAGGGATCGCCTAATGGTTATAGGTCGAACAACTACTAGCATACTACCCTGATATATAAGCATACCACACTCATCCTAATATCAACATTCAGAAAGGAACACAAGGATCTACAAGCATACTACACAGATTATCCTTGAGAACAATTAAATAAACAAAAGAGCTAATAACTCATAATAACCATAATAAGGCTAACACAAACGTAATTAGCCAATCATAATGTAAATTACACAAACAGTAATGAATAAAACATTGATCGAATTAGACATAATGTTTGATACAAATTACTTGATGTCAAGCTAATAATGATGATGATCGGGACTGAATTCTTCCTTGAAAAGTAGTTGGTCAGTGCAGGAAAACACCTTGGGATGGTGCCCTAGTCATCCCCTGAGATGGGAGGAAGAAGGATGATCAATCATGCAGAATTCAACCTCTATTTATAGCAATGTTGCAAAAATCGGCCTGGGCGGCCGTTTAATCGGCGATTACAAGGTAATCGGCAGTACACCTTGGAATTTTATGCAAATCGGAAAAAAAATCGGTCTGGTCAAAGCCGGCAATAAATCGGTCAATACTCGGTCAACTCGGTCTAAGCGGCCTAGGCGGTCAACGAAAGTCAAATAATTTTTTTAACCTAAAATTAAGTTTTCTTTCATTTTAACCTAAAAAAACGCCTCCATTCTCTCATTTACACAAAGTAAAGATAACTTTGGTTGGTGGAGAAAAACTCTTCACTTGATCTTTATGTCAGATTCCAATCGAAGATAGATCTATTCATATAAATAAAGTTAGAGAGGTATGCTTGTTTAATTCTTATTTATATGAATGAATGAATGATGCTAGTTTAATTCTTATTGCCAATTGAAGATTCATTCATTCATATGAATTAAATAACAAAGATTCATTCATATGAATTAAATAACAAAGAGTCATTCATATGGATTAAATAACAAAGATTCATTCATTCGTATAGTTACTCAGTGTTCATATAGTTACTCAGTGTGCGTGAGTTGATGATATTGTTACTCATTACTTCATTACTTCATTTAATTTTTGTCTAGTATTTCTGGTCGATCTGTCGTCACAGCATCAGTGATAGGTAAATAAGACACTTACATTAATATGGAAGGTTTGTTGTTTCTTAAATGAAAATCAATATACGAAGTAGTAGTGTATATGTTTTGGGTTTTCATTTATGTTATCAAAGTTAGTTTTGAGCTTTCTATTGTCCGTAGCGAAACGTTTAATTTTGAGCTTTTTAAATGATACACATTGTTCTCGAGTTTGGTTCATTCATTAGAGCAGTATAAGAAATTTGTTACTCACTACTTCATTAGCTTATTTGTGTTCCATTATTTCTTTATAAATGCAGTTAAGCACAACTAAATATGGCATCATCAGCGCCTCAACCCACAGAATCTACAACTAGTCAACCACCTAAACGGAAATCGGCTGATGTTGGGTGGGAATTTGGATATTTAGCTGATCCAAAGCATATTGATAAAGTAAAATGTAATATATGTGGCAAGATTGTGTCTGGGGGAGTTCATAGATTGAAATTACATGTTGCTGGCATACAGGGAGATGTTACGGCTTGTGAAAAGTCAACAACGGAACAAAAACTAAAGTGTAGAAATGCTCTTAACGAGGTCAAACTCAAAAAGAAGAATAAACAAGCTGTGGATGATGCTTTAAGATCAGAGGTAAACATTGGCAGTAATGAAACGGTTGATCTCGATGAAATGGAATATTCATTCGGAGACTTGAAATCACCTACGCGTTTTGGTCCTTTGGATAGATTTGCAACAGTTGAAGATTGTTCTGGTATGGGGAAGAAAAAACAAAGTAATCTTTCTAATCTTATTCTAAAAGAAAAGATGATCAAAGTGAAAGAATATATATGTAGGTGGGCTTATGAGTGTGGCGTCCCATTTCATGCGTTTGAAAGAGATAGCTTCAAAACCTTATTGGAGGCTGTTGGTCAATTTGGACCTAGAGCTTTACCTCCTAATAGATATGAGATGGGAGACACCTATCTTAAAAAAGAGGTTGACAGAACTAAGAGCTTGTTGAAAAAATATGAAGAAGAATGGGAGTTAACTGGATGCTCAATCATGACGGATGCCTGGTCCGATCGAAAAAGAAGGAGCATCATGAACTTGTGTGTCAATTCGAAGTTAGGCACTGTTTTTTTGTCTTCAAAAGAATGTTCGAATGAAGCTCACACAAGCGAGCACATATTTCAGTATGTTGACAGTTGCATTGAAAGTGTTGGTTCCGAAAAAGTTGTTCAAGTTGTGACTGACAATGCGGCTAATAATATGGGAGCGGCAAACTTATTAAAGGAAAAGAGGCCAACAATCTTATGGACATCGTGTGCAACGCATACGATTAATCTGATGCTTGAAGGTAATAACTTTATAAATATATACATGTTAATGGTTACTAACTTACTGTTACTTACTTTGCTATTTTGTTAATTGTGTTTATAAGTATATAACCATGTATATTTTTTTTGAAGCTATTGGTGGGCTGCCTCGGTTTAAGAAAACTCTTGATCAAGCAAAAAGGCTCACGATCTTTATCTATGCCCACCACAAAACATTGGCTTTGATGAGGCATTTTACGAAGAAAAGGGATATTGTGAGACCAGGAGTTACAAGATTTGCTTCTGCATTTCTCACTTTACAAAGTTTGGCCAAAAAGAAGGCTCAACTAAGGCAAATGTTTACTAGTGATGAATGGGAAAAATGTAAGTTCTCCAAAACTGTTAAAGGAAAAGCAGCTTATGCATCGGTTGTAGCTTCCTCATTTTGGAACGGTGTGACATTATGTTTAAACGTTTTTGCTCCATTAGTCAAAGTCCTTCGAATGGTTGATGCGGATTGGAAGCCTTCCATGGGGTTTATATATGGCGAGCTTAAAAAGGCAAAACAAGAAATCATGGATGCTTTGAACAATAATGAAAAATCATACGCCCCTATTTTGGATATCATCTCAAGAAAGGCATCTGGTAGGCTTGATACAGCTCTACATATGAGTGCCTACGTTTTAAACCCATATTATCTTTATAACGATTTGGAGGTCCAAAAAGACGATGATTTGAATGATGCCATTGTTGAGCTTGTTGAGACTTTATTTGGAGAAGATTATAATATGCAAAACCAAATCACATTGCATGAGTTTCCAATGTACAAGGGTAAACTTGAGAAGTTTGGTCGGACTGTTGCAATTAAAGGGTGTGAGGTGAATGATGAGAAGTATGATCCAGGTAATGCGTTTTACATTTATGTAATATCTATTTACTTTACGAAATTTTTGATAAGCTGGAACAAAGTTAGGTGCAACGTTAGGTTAACTGCAGTATAATCTGTTTGCAATTGTTAGGCTATGACTATCAGTAATGTATGCCATCATATATAGAGATTGTGTACAGATCAATAGAGATGGAAAAATATTAAAATACTATGCTTTAGCAAATAAATGTGTGTCATCAACATATATCCATTCATTATGAAGATGAATCGAGAAATTATTCTAAGAGTTAACCTTTTATTATCTTATTTAACCTGTATTTTTTGCATTTTAGCACTGTGGTGGTCGATGTATGGTGGCTCAACTCCTAATCTCAAAAAGATTGCCATGAGGATACTTTCTTTAACCACTAGTTCGTCCGGGTGTGAAAGAAATTGGAGCACGTTTGAAGGGGTACACACAAAAAAGAGAAATAGATTAGATGCAACTAGAATGAGCAATCTTGTGTATGTCCAATTTAATGCAAATCTGATGGAGAAGAACAAAAGAAGAAAAGCTAGAGATCATGAAGTACTTCTAGCGCAAGAAGCAGGTGAGGCTCAAGAATGGATTGTTGAGGGTGAAGTGTATGAAGATGGAGTTGAGGCTGGACTACCAAGAGAGACAGTTAGCGATGACATAGGTACTCGGACAAGTGCTAGATTGCGAGAGCTTTATGAAGAAGAGTTTGAGTCTGAGGGTGAGGTTGAAGTAGACGAGGAGATTGAATATGAGTCGGATGGAGTTCAAATCATTGAACAATACGGACCCGACGAAGATGGAGCATCAATCTAGTATTTGTGTTTGAAGTAACTGAAGTAATGTTTATCAGTTTATGTTTAAACTTTCTAAGTAGTTAAATTGTTAAGTGTTAACCTTTATTAGCTATGTCTGTATTTTGAAAACAATGGTTAACTGTGAACCTTTATTAGCTATGTCTGTATTTTGAACAATGGTTAACTGTGAAACTTTTATTAGTGTATTTAAAGTGTCATATCCATCTCATACAATAAACTTTGAAATTTATATATAAAATTTGCAAAACCGATTAATCACGCCTAGACCGATTACAGGCTACAAGGTGGTCGACCGGCCGGCTAGCGACTCGCGATTTTTGCAACATTGGTATTAATGCAACGCTAAAACCGTAAACAATGGTTTGTTTCTTTATCAAAGAAGTCAAACCGAGACTCCTTTCCTTGTAAGGAACAAGGAGACTCATTCCTAATATCTTTCTTGCTCCGGAAAGTTATAATAGGAACGTAGGAATTGTCCTAATGTAATCAAACTCATAGGAAGCTTAAAAGTTAAGTATATTGCATGACTTATAGTTTCATATAGATTTCATGGTGAATATTTTGAAAGATATAAGACATATAGATAACTAGAGAACATGTTCTTAAAGCTATCAAATGGTAACATCTTAATGTAAGATGTTTTATGAGTTCTTGATTAGAAAAATACCATTATTACCGCAAAATGGTAAAGGCAAACTAGGATAATATATCTAGTAGTTTGTCTTAATCCAAATTAAGGAGGAAATTGCATGCCCAATTTTCAAGTTAATCAATAGCATTGATGGATAGTCCCTCATCTACATAGTAGAACTTTTGAAATCCAAGTAAATGTTACTAATTAAGATTTCAAAGAGAGTTGGAAAGTAAATAGATCACTATTTGTTTTCACTGGTTATGGAACACTTGCAATGTTGTCAAATCCAGTGGGAGCATCACGATTTATTTCTGAATTAAAGACATTCATGTGATGCTGTCAAATTCAGTGGGAGCTACAAGGTTACCCAGATTATTTCTTGCTTGTCTTGAGATAATATATAATTTTCCAACTATAGACACTCATGTTTTTAAGGATAGTTGTGCACTATTTCTTACTAAACAAAGTGGTTCAATATCTACTTGTAACGCTAATATCTGTGACACTATCATATTGTCCACATAAACAAACGAACGTCGTGTTGTTTGATTACATGGTATGATGTTGTGCCATGCACAAGTGGGAGAAATCTTTATTGTGTGCAAGGTACAACACATGACAATAACAATATGATTAAAGGTTCTCTTGACCGTAAGGTAAGAAACAATATGTCGAGATATGAATTAAAGACTACTTCAAGTAAAATGTTTATGTGTTTTTGGAATGTCCAAAATAATGAAGTAATCTTAATTGATAGACTACTTCAAGTAAAAGGTTTATGTGCTCTTGGAATGTCCCAAATAATGAAGTAATCTTGATTAACTTGAAATTTTTACTGAAGTCAAGAGTTGGCGTTCAGAGTTACTTTAGTTAAATATGTTTATGTTTAATGTAAATTAATAAACATGAAGTCCTTTAAATGTTGAAAGACTTATAACATAAAGTAAGTTATATCTTCTGGCTATGACATGAACAAAAGTCCTTGAATTGTTCAAAGGCAAAATAATGTATTGTTAACATGGATAGAGTTCTTGAACTAGTTAAAGCCGTATACATTATTGCATGCAAATAGGTTTTTAAATATTATATATTCAATTTGGTTTGACACAATTGATAAGTATGTGACCTAAAAAGTATTAAGTTATCTAAAAGATTGTGATAAAGTCTCACAATAAAATTACTCATAGAATACCACAAATTCATGGTATGTCTAGAGTGTTGAATCAAATTCTTTGAAATTATTTGATTTTGATAACTTAAATATTTTACCTCCAAAATCTGTCAAGGTTTGAAATTGAGTATGTCTTGAATATACTCAATATAACTCCAACCTAGAAGGTTAATAAGACATCTAAATTTGTTAAAAGTCTTATGAAGAATGATATTAACAAACTAAACTCAGGAACTGTCAATGTATCTTGTAATTGCTACTCTGCATGCTAAGTAATTATAGAAGAGTCTTTAATTACAAAAAG